>LT855407.1:0-122376 GCA_900184765.1 Hymenoscyphus fraxineus
ACCCTAAACCTAACCCTAACCCTAACCCTAACCCTAACCCTAACCCTAACCCTAACCCTAACCCTAACCCTAACCCTAACCCTAACCCTAACCCTAACCCTAACCCTAACCACTAACCACTAACCCTGACCCCTAACCATACTCGCTCTGCTCGTATCACTGTTGCGATGTCTATATATCACGTGCTATACGCGGGTATCGTGCGCGTATATGGTACTCGTATATGTCCCGTGGCGGGCGTGTACATGGTACTTGCATGCGTCGCGTGGCGGGCGCGTACATGGTACTCGCATGCGTCGGGTAGCGGGCGCATACAGCGCGCATACAGGTAGCGCATGCCGCACGCATGTAGGTAGCGCATGCCGCACGCATGCAGGTAGCGCATGCCGCGCGCATGCAGGTAGCGCATGCGATGCGCATGTAGGTCGCTAGCGCATGCGATGCGCATGCTTAGGGTTAGGGTTAGAGTTAGGGTAGCTGGCGCATGGCTGCCAGGGGTCGGTGACCGACCACTTTTCGGCACCTACCCCTGTAAAAAGTCGGTACTAGCTGGTGCTATACTAAAAAAATGCACGGAATAATTAGTAGGTTAGTTCTAGTATATATTTACTTCTAAAATAATAGTTTATAAAATAAGTTATTATATAGTTTACTAGACTTATATAATTAATAAATAATATATTATAATCTTTATATAAGACTAGAGATATTTATTATAGAATATTTAGTTAGTAAGTTCTTATATTTATAATATTTATTTATATATTCTTAGTTATTATAGAAATAAAATAAAAGTAATTAAAATAATAATAGTAGTATTATTAATACTTTTTAATTTTAATATTCTATATCTAGTAAAAGACTAGTATATAAACTACTTTAGGAAATACTAGTTATAACTAAAGGAATAAAAAGTTAATATTAACTAGTATTTTACTAAAAAACTATATAAAATAATTAATAAATAATATATATAATACGTATATAAATAATATATATAATATATATATAAGTAGTATATATAATATATATATAGGTAGCTAGCGTATATAATACGTATACTTAGAGGTAGGGGTAGGGTTAGAATAGCTAGTATATAACTACTAAAGGTTAATAACTAACTATTTTTTAATATTTATTCTTATAAAAAGTTAATACTAGCTAGTATTTTACTAAAAAAATATACGGAATAATTAGTAAATAGCGTATATAATACGTATATAAATAGCTAGTATATATAATATATATACTTAGGGTTAGAGTTAGAGTTAGAGTAGCTAGTATATAGTTACTAGAGGTTAGTAATTAATTACTTTTCGGTATTTACTCCTATAAAAAGTTAATACTAGCTAGTATTTTACTAAAAAAATATACGGAATAATTAGTAAAGTAAAAATAAATAAGTTAATACTAGTATATATTTACTTTTAAATATATTAAAAATAAAATAAATTATTATATAATATTTAATAAATATTATATTCTTTCTTATATTTATTTAATTAACTAATATTTTATTTTACTAACTAAGTAAAAGTAGTAGTAAATAAGTTAGTACTAGTATATATTTACTTTTAAAATAATAGTATATAAAATAAGTTAAAGAAATTAAAAGAAAATAAAAGTTATATTATATATAAGAATAGAAAATAAGTATAAGTTAATATTAAATATAAAGTAAATACTAAGTATAAGTTAAAGTAATAGTAAATATAAGAATTAAATAATAGATTTAAAGAAAAAGTAAGTTAAAAGCTTAATTATTAAAGATTATTCTTTTCTTATATAAAGACTACTCTTATAAGTATATTAAAGACTTAGGTATATAGTAAATATATATATAGAATATTATATAAAGATAAGAACTAAGTATTAAATTAATTAACTTATTTATAAATCTTTTACTTATAATATAAATACTCTTCCTTATAATATCTACTACTTTTAAACTAATTTATATATTATTAGATACCTAATTACTAAATTAAGCTAAGACTTACGAAATATATAGTCTATAAGAGGTAGAGGTAGATACTAGCCTATTTATTTACTCTAGATAACTTAATAGAAATATATTTCTATAATTATTAATTATAAAATTATCGGGTTACTACTTCGCTTTCGTAGCTAAGTTTACTATAGCTGTAATAGTATAGCTTGTTATAAGATTAATACCGATTTTATTAGATATATTTTTAGCTATATTAGTATAGAATAGGTAGCTACCGGAGATTTAAATACCGTTAATCGTATTAGCTGTAAAGGGGGCGGCTATAGTAGTATTATTAATAGTAAGGTTTAATATAGCGGTTTATATATTAAAAGACTAAACTACGCCTAACCAGATGTCGGCCAGGAGGATGGTATAAGAGTTCAAAACGGCCATGCCATTAGCGAGGCCTACTTGTGGGATATTAGCCACTTTCTTAATCTTGCCCAAACCGGTGAAGTTAAAGTTGGAGGAGTCGGAGAAGCTGGAGGGGGTTGTCAGATCCATTTGCCAGATGGACGAAGCGAAAAAGGTGGCCGAGGGCGGCGACAGTGAGAGGTTGGTTGTGGCGACAAAGAAGATATTAGGTGAGATCTCGACGATGTCGCCGAGACTAAGTGCACCTGGGAAACGAGCGGCTAAGAGGGGAGGATGACTTCCGTTAGGCGCAACGAGGTAGACTTCAGGAGCGGTAATGAGGGTCACGAGTATATCGCCTTGAGTTGAACGCACGCATTGATTTTCCAAGGCGGTGCCGGGAGGGAACTGGTGGACGATGACTGGTGGGGGTGGAGATGGAGATAGAGATGGAGTTTCGGTCCATGGAAGGGCCGCTGATTGGACAGCGAATGCCAGACAAGCGACCTCCAGGTTGAATCTGAGGTGGAGGAGACGATGCATCTTTGACCCTAATTGGAAGGCATGGGCATGTGGTGGGGGGGATGGGGTTCCAAGGTTGTGCCGCGGGGGTCACAGATCTTGTATGAGGGAGATTAGGGTTAACCCTAAGTACTGGGACTGGTACTGGTACTGGTACTCACGTAATATAGAGATGAATAGCACATGGAAACTACATGGAGAGCACATGGCACTGGGGGCATCTTGACTTTAAACTATTTCCGACGCAGCAACGGCACGGCACAGCACGGCTTTTCCGTATACAGTAAACTGTTATTGGCGTAGCATCTGCTTCGTCCTGTCCCGTCCCATGCCGTGTGTGAAGGTGCAGTGCTTCATAGTTACTATTCCTGTCTGCATGGTTACAAGTACTCGTCCTATGTTGTGCCTGCCTATGTTGCGCCTGTGCCGTCGTTTTTCACACCGAGAATTTCCAATCGTCGCAGACCTGCTATCCATGTTATTAGGGTTATGCTCCTGTACCTGTTGATGCCGCATCGACGAACTTGGCCAATTCAGCAAGACCCTTCTTCGCAGATAGCATCCCGTCCTAGAGGTCATCGTTAGAAATCATTGGCATTGGCAATAATGCAAGACTAGAGTGTAGCTTACCAAAAGCATTGGTGGCAACCAGCTAATGATACGGATCACTGATGCTACATTGCCTCGATACACCTTTCCTGATTTGTTCTTTAAAACATCATCTACCACTTGTAAGGCATATTTCTCAGCGGGCATCATTTCCGGATCAAGTTTCCCCTCAGCGGTGTCCGAGAGGGTGGAGATGATCGGAGAATAGATCGAGCTGGGAGGGAGCTTGAATTCGCCTGGCTTTGTGTAGATATCTGCTTTAACACAACCAGTGATGAGAGTTAACACACGGACATGAAAAGGAGCTAGCTCTAGGCGGAGCGTTTCGCCCATAGTGTTAAGTGCGGCTTCTGATGCTGCGTAGAGTCCTAGAAAGGAGGTTAGCTCCCTTGCTCAATTTGATTCGGAGCGGAAGTTCAATCCTACCGAGCCAAGGAGTATTAACAAGTGAACCAATTGAGCTCATGTTGACTACTGTGCCCTTATTCTGGATGAGTTGAGGCGTAAAGGCCTTGACCATCAAGAAGGTACCCCAGATGTTAATGTCGAAACATCGCTTGCCTTCGCTTAAGGAAGAATCTATCAAGGGCATAACAAACTCGACTCTGGCGCCATTGATCAACACATCGATACCCCGACCTGCTGTCTGAGATTTCACGGTGCCCACGGCTTGCGCGATTGATACCTCTGACGCAAGATCTATCTGAAGGACGTGCACACGTGGAAGCTTCAAAAGGTCTTCGGGAGCCTCCTTGGGATCGCGTACAGACGCGAATACAGTGAAGTTCTTTTTTTGAAAGGCGACCGCCAGAGCAGCACCAATTTGGCCACTGCTGGCGCCCGTAACGAGTGCAAATTTCTCAGCGGCTTGCTGTCCCATGATCAGCTCCTGTAGTGTGTGGAATTCGACTCTGGTGGTGTGCGTGCGAGAAGTGGGGAGGATGTGGTATGTGGGATGTGGGAGGGAGGAGGGAGGAAAGAAGACCTGTGGGAATAAGAAATTCACATACAAAATACTACATAGTAAATAATGTTGGAAAGATTTTATTGGCGCGGGCTACGATTCTTATCGGCCACACCTGTCGCGTACATATATGCGCCGCAATTGTGCTTCTATTTGAATTCCAGCTACAGTACCTTGCGACATATGCATGCAGTACGTGGTAAGTAGCTAAGCGGCGTAGAATACGACCCATCGATATCATCACACTTCTATGCCACTTTTTGTTTCCGCACGGCCCGATTGAGCCTTTTAATGTTTTCTAATCCCGAAATTTGAGTGGCTATAAATACACCCTTCTATTCATCTCGCTTAATCAGTACTCGGCCACGGGGGTCGTTTAATGTATCGCAATCAATTCCCATAGCAGAATTTTAACCATGGATTTCTGAAATATATTAGTACAATTGTTGAAAAGGACTGGTGGGAGGCTTGTGGCAATAGTATTTCAGAGACCATTTAACAAGCTACGTAATGATACAATAAATGTAGAGAGATGGAGTGAGAATGCCGTTCAAGAATCATGAACTGGTTAGGGTAAAAGGGTTTGTATTCTCGCGTAGAGTACGCCATGTAAACCCAGAAACGAAAGCTTTTCTAAATTTGCAAACCGATTAATTACCTATTACTTTGATCTTTCACCTGCCTTCCGAATACTCCTCTCTCAGCTTTGTCTTAACAAAAACAGGTTGCCTTGGTATACAAACAACAGTCGACATGTTATCTCCATTATTACCTGGGTATTCCAGGACCCAGAAAAAGGTTCGATGTCGAACCCGAGAACCATGATTGCCCAATATAGCAAGAATCTCCGTAGTCGCAAATTGCCTACCAGGACACAAACTGACTCCTGAACCAAAGCCACGGAATGCACCAGGAAGTGGCTTGTTGCTTTTCATTTGAGGAGCGTTGTCTCCCGCGAATCTGAAAGGGTCGAACTGATCTATTATTTACCCCCATACTGCTTTATTAAAATGAATTTCTCGGTTCGGGATCATCAACATCGATCCTTCCTTGAGTAAGTGTTTGTTGTCTAATTAGAAGTCCTCTATTACCATCCGCGGAGTTGCTCCTGAGGTATCATAGCGTAGAGACCCATCTATAATTAAAACAAGGATAGGGATCTCTCTAATATAACGTAAATCGAGGGTGTACGTTTCCTTTCCACATTCATCGACGGATTTGGAGACCATCTGCCGTGCAAGTTGACGTACAATAGTAAGAAGCTTCGGATCCGAGAAGGTGTGCTAAGTGACCAGAAAGCAGTAGGAAGGGTATTGATTAGAATCCCAAAACCATTCACAGTCTCGAATCGAGCTACATCTTCGGGCAATATCCCATATGTAATAAGATATCTGACTCGTGCTATCCAATATTCCACTTGCTGTGTAGCGACGTCGTCGTCAACTCTTCGGGGGTAGTCGATAAACACCCAAAAACAGCCGGTGTCCGGCAAGGTTTTATAGTAGACCCAGGGCACTTCTCCTTCAGCCAGCCGTTAACCTGCCGTCTTCAGGCCGCCGTCACCCTCCATCTCCACTACCATCCTCCACCCACTTATCTTCTACACACTGTAGGAGGTGGTGGGCACTGCCCTGTACACGCTATTAAAGGTTATTATACTAAAAACGTGGCACAATTAACTTGTTTGTCCTATTTCACCTAGTATATAATTAGTAATGAAAAAGTAACAATTATTCTGAACTATTTATAGAATTGTTTTAGTTGTATCAGGTTTTTAGGATAATACCTTTTCTATAACTCAGGTGTGTACAGAGTAGTGCCCGCCTCTCTTACCATCTTCCATCCACCCTAGCATTTCTTAACATCGATTTACCACGGTACCAGATATTCCCCAACAAACCCCACAGTCATCAGTTCAAATGCTCAACATTGTTAATAAGTTCTATCAATTGCTCAGCAACAAAGGGTGGATTATCCTTTTGCACAAAATGACCACAGTTTGGAGCTATGACAGGCCCTTTAGATCTCGCATGATTAGTGAGCATAGCTAGACCCTCATTATATTCCTGCCACATCCTGGACGGATCAGTACGTTCCTAGATATAGATAAAAAGACTTGCCCATACGGTTGAGTGTATCTTGTTGCCATTCCCTTCGGAACGTTCATCATTTTCAACTCTTCATTCTCAAATGCTTCGAGTTCATGACCCACAACAGTTATCCAAGGACCTTCATCAGAGCTCTTCGAACCCTTGAGCTTAGGCTTTGATGGATCTGGTAAGATGTGTTTGATTTGTCGTCTGTCGAATCCTTCTTTGTTTTTTGCATCTGCTGCGAATATTGCGGTCATCTTCGCATATACTGCTTCGTAATCCTGAAGCGAAACACCAGCGGGAACCATCTTCTCTAGATCAAAAGATGGGTCTCGTGGATTTGGCCAGATATCCGCGTACTCGCTGTTTCCAGGGTTTGAGTCAAGGAAAAGAATGCCTTCAACAATAGTTGGAAATCTTCGAAAGCAAATTCGAGTTAGCCTAGACACTAGTTAGACTAAGCTATTTCCCGCTTACCTGTCAGCATATCGTCGTGCAACATGTGCTCCGATACTGTTGTTGACGAAGACAATACGAGAAGATCGTTCGGGAAAAAGTGTTTTAATCAGCTCGTGGAGATCATCAGTGACCTCATCCAGTGTATGGGCATATCCGGGCTCCCTTCCAGGCAAGGTTTCTCGCGGGTCTCTTGCAGATTCACCTTGACCAAAGCGATCGTAGGTGAGCATCCATGGCTTGGGAGAGATATTTGATTGTTGGAACAATGAAATGACTGGTGTCCAGCCCCCCTGTGGTAAGGCGAGACCATTCAAAAAGACGACAAGGAGGTTGTTTTCAGCATCGCCTTCAAATATCTCATAGGCAAGCGGACTGTGCGGCTTGGAGGGGAGAGATACGGTGGGCATTTTGTCGTTGTAATAGATAATGCAAATAGATGTTGCAATTCAGTGAGCTGGATATGGAACGGACTTGATCGGATGAGGCCACTAGTCCACAACCAACAGCCAACAAACTACACTCTTTACTGGTCACATGAGCAGAACCAAATACAAAGTAGACCTATTTGCTCTATTGGAGCCAAAGCCAGCTTTCCAGCCTTCTTTCCACCACCTGCTACCTCTTACCCCTCCCTCGTACCCTCTCCTCATTAGGACTGTTATATTCTTTCCTGTCGTCGTAAAGAAGAGCTGTCGAAGTCGCGATTTCGGTATTTTCATGTTCTCGCTAAGGTGCGAGCGCTAGTATTACTTCATTATGTAAGCCACCTATTTCGGCTAACTTAGCCGGACGTAACATTGAAAGGCTTATCTCGAGTCCAACCACCGGCACATCTTACAACTTCCGCATTAAGGATCATGTTAACATTACGTTGCATCCCAACCGCATGGAAAGCATGCATGCAGCAGTTACACCGCATAATGGGACCGCTTCCGCTGCTAGGAACGGGAAACGCAATAAGAAGTGTTCAAGGGGAACATTAGTGCGGGGTTGCGAGAGAAAGTGTCGCTGAGAAGCCTGAGAGCAGCAAAATATCTTGGTATATTGCCCCAACCCCTTGGGCTCAATCATGTTCACGGATATGACAGCCTGACACGGCGCGGTCATCGTTTTTTGCTTTATATCTCGAAAGCTATCCTCCGCCCCTGCTATCCTTAGTGTCTGTTTCCCACTGACATCCATACTCATGTTCGCCTACGGCCCAATCTTCTCAGCAATGCTCTTTGCATTTGCACTGCGGACTCACATTATTGCAGCTATCCCCCTCCAACAGCAGACTATCTCTCAAGGTCTTCTCGGTGCCCATTTTGGCCGCCTCGGAGTGCCTGCCACCTTCGACTATGTCGTGGTGGGAGGAGGTACTGCTGGATTGGCCCTAGCCCGGCGACTGGCCGCAAACTCTGCCCAAACAGTTGCGGTTGTTGAAGCCGGTGGCTTCTCCGAATTTGACAATACAGATGGCAGTCAAATTCCTGCAGATGCTGCCTTTTTCATTGGAACGGATCCTATGTTTCACAATCCGTTAATTGATTGGGGCCAAGAAACAACAACACAAAATGTACGTATAAACGCTGTTCTACGCCGCCTCAGGTCTCTATATCTTGTGCACTAACCTCCTATCTAGGAACTAGCGGGCAGAAAGGCTTTGTATACTTCTGGAAAGACGCTGGGAGGCGGTAGCACAAGAAATTTCATGTTTTACCAAAGGTTCTTCGATGCAAAGTTGGGTTTGCCACTTTACTAACATTTCCTAGAGGGTCAAGTGGCTCATACGACAAATGGGCACAGATTGTTGGCGACCCCAGTTACACATTTAAGAACCTTCTGCCGTATTTTCAGAGAAGTGTACACTTTACGCCTCCGAACCCGGCAGCTAGACCCAACAATAGTACCCTCAAGTACACAGTGTTGTCGATAGTTCAGTTTGATCAGTTCTATCGTCAGTTTTAATTTCGTAAAACTAACCAAAGTTTTAGTTAAAATTACAAAACTGAACTGAACAAATACTAAAACTAACTGAGCAAACTATTATAGTTTTATAAAACTGAGTATTTATCTAATCTAAATTCCTAAGCGAGTCTTTATATAAGTATATTAACCCCCTTTACGATACTATTAGTATCTTACTCTCTTATTTCCTGTACTTGTATCTTCGTTTTAATAAACAACATCTCTTCTTCTATATCCATTAATCATTAGTAATAGTAGACCTGGTAGTGCTGGTAGTGCGAAAGTGTAAGCCTAAGTAGGTGTACAATAGTGGGGGGGGAAGGGGGGGAATGTGCTAGGTACGTGAATCTCTAGGCGGTGTAGTCAAGCCAATTAAATCACTTAGAATTGCCGAAAAGGTCTATTTTCAGCCTAATACACGGCCTTTGAATACTCCGTCCTTCAGATACTCTTACTAGGACAACTATAACCCTATAATATATACTTAAAAAAAAGACCTATAAAACTAACAAAACCAGTCAGTTTTACACGCTAAAACTGAACTAACCAACGGTTTAGATTTTACTTTTAAAACTGACTAAAATTTACTAAAACTGAACTGAACTGAACTGAACTGAACTGAACCAAACTAACCAACTAAACTACTGGCAACACTGCAAGTACAGCCATTCGGCATACTCTACAACAGGGGGACCTGTACAGGTCTCGTATCCAAGATTCGTTAATGCATTATCTTCCTGGATCGTCGCAGGGCTCCGTGAACTCGGGATGATTGAGGTGTCTGGGTTTGTTGACGGTTCACTCCTCGGATATTCCTATATCGGCTGTACCGTCGACCCAAACTCTCAAACACGAAGTTCTTCCGAAACCTCCTTTCTCGCAGAAGCACTGCGGGAAACTACGAATTTGATAGTCTACAAGTCTACCACAGCTCAGAGAGTCTTGTTCAATGGAACAAAGGCAATTGGTGTACAAGTCAACAGTGGCGGCGCTATCTATACTCTTGGGGCTAGAAAGGAAGTCATCAGCTCTGTAGGTGCGGTAATATCTTCTCTCTAGCTGCTCATATGAGGTTCCTTGCCTAACGTGATTTAGTTTCGCTCACCCCAACTCCTGATGGCCTCTGGTATCGGTCCCAAGGCTACCCTCGAAGAAAATGGAATCCCACTTATCGTAGATCGTCCAGGGGTTGGACAGAATATGTGGGTATGTCGACACTGATCGCATCTTTCCTCTCTTGCCTTGAAAACTGAGCACGTGTAGGATCATATTTTGGCAGGTCCATCGTTCGATGTTAACGTCCCAACTCATAGTCGCGTGAGCGACCCAACATACGCTTCGCACGCGGATGCTGATTTTATTAATAACCAAAATGGTATTTTGACAAACCCAGGGGCTGATATTGTTGGTAAATATGACTCTGGGGAATTCTTTGAGCCATGATTTTGCTAACATCAAATCTAAGCATTCGAGAAGTTGCCTGAAGATTTGATCTCGAACCAGACTCTCAGGGGCCTGAACAATCGACCGTATTTCCTCTATACGCTACCTACATTAAAAAGTAGATTATAAATACTATAAAAATAATAAAAAGCTATGAAGTATACTTACTAACTAGAAATTAAGTTAATAATTATTTTAGTATTTCTAAGACTTCTATTATTTATTATTATTATCTCTAAACTCTAGAAGATAAAAAAAAGGTGGCCTCTTTTAAAGGGAGGAATTATTTTTGTATTTCTAAGACTTTTTTTATATATTATTATTATCTCTAANTTCTAGGAGATTATAAAAAGGCGGCCTCTTTTTAGGGGAGGAAATACGGTCGATTATTCAGGCCCCTGAGAGCCAGACTAGGACCGACCTAGACTTACTATACACGCCAGACTGGCCGGACGTCGAATACCTCTTCCTTGACGCATACTCAGGCACGCAGAAAGATCTCGTCTTTGGAGGACCCAGGGATGGCAAAAATTACGGATCTGCTTTTGTCGGCCTTGTTGCACCCTTCTCTCGAGGTAACGTGACCATCGTCTCAAACGATACGACGGTCAACCCTATCATCAATCCCAATTGGTTCTCCGATCCCCGCGACCAAGAGGTTGCCGTAGCAGGATATAAACGTGCTAGAGCGATCTTTGCTACCAATGCCATGAGAGCTGTCGTTCTGAGTCCTGAAGCCTATCCTGGTGCGAATATTACCACAGACCATGAGATTTTAGAGACGCTTAGAAATGGCGCTTCATCTATTTTCCACGCTGCTGGAACAAATGCTATGGGGAAAGTAGGTGATCCGATGGCTGTAGTCGATACAAGCGCTCGAGTATTTGGAGTTCAAGGCTTGCGGGTTGTGGACGCATCTGCTTTCCCTATTTTGCCGCCAGGGCATCCACAGGGAACGGTTTATAAGTTGTTTCCTCTTTTCTGGTACTCAATTGGAATATGTGAACTAATAAATCTGCAGATGCTCTTGCGGAGAAAATTGCAGATGATATACTTTATGGACAATAGGCTGGCAAATTAATAAAAGGTTAGTAGGAGAATATACTAACTAATGTCTTTTATGTTTTTGAGAAGAGAAGTTCATAGATAGATAAATAACAAAATTTACTTGCAAGAGCACGGAAACCGGCCAATATATGCCATGAAAACTGCTTAATATCAACCAAGAATCATATCCGCGGCCTGTTCAGCAACTGCGTAAATGCAAGCCTGATAATGCGCCGCGATGGGAGTAGGAATAACACTTGCATCGACGACTCGAAGTGCTTCGGTGCCCATGACTCGAAACTCGCTATCCACCACCTTTCCCATGGCTGCGCTTCCCCCAAAATGATACCAAGTTGCTGAAAATTGCCTCACACGTGCATCAATATCCTCATCTGAAGATACTGAAGTGAGAGCCGAGAAGCCCGATGGTACAGTTTCCGACTCGACAATGGCACGCATAGAAGGGGTTTCCATTACCTGCATCATGCGGCGAATACCAGCGCGCATAATGGCATGGTCGGTATGAGTGGCGAAATAGTTTGGATTAATCACTGGATCATTATTGGGATCCGAATTTAGCAGCGTCACTGTACCGCGAGAGGTAGGTAGGAG
This sequence comes from Hymenoscyphus fraxineus, assembly GCA_900184765.1. Classification (NCBI taxonomy): domain Eukaryota; kingdom Fungi; phylum Ascomycota; class Leotiomycetes; order Helotiales; family Helotiaceae; genus Hymenoscyphus; species Hymenoscyphus fraxineus. The sequence goes on from LT855407.1 coordinate 12,047, forward strand.
GTTCAGAACACCGGTAGAGATGTGTGTACCATCAATGGAAAGCCCATACTCCGCCCTTGGCCTTCCTAGCAGCGAGTATGCGATTATCAACTCAATGTGAGCTCGAGGTACTTGAAGATGAGAGTGTAGGTTAATGTTCCCAGCATCAACCACTTCGTTGTCGGCGAGAAGTGCATCATGTAGATCAGCCTGTTGGACGGTATCTGTTCCGACCCAATTAAAAGGCATTCCATTCAAGAAGCTTGGGTCCTTTTTGAAAAACTCCGGAGCCCCATTAGCCAATCCGAGTGCTGGATTTCTGAGTTTCCAAAACTGAACAAGTGAACAGTGATCATGAAAGTTTTGACCAACATCGGGAGAGTTGACTTTTTGCGGGACTCCGATTTTAGCCAGGTTCTCACTGGGGCCGATGCCAGAGAGCATCAGGACCTGTGGAGTGCGAAGTGTACCGCAGCAGATGATAACTTCTTTGCGAGCGTTGATCCGGCGTCCGTCGATCATTTCTGCCCCGGTGGCTCTGTTTGATTCCGAGAGAATGACCCTATGGACTGGACTTGAGGTCATGACTTTGACACCAGATAAGTCATAAGCGACACCTGCTGGCTGTCTAACCGAGTTGCGCCAGTTCTCGGTCCAGGCCGCCACACCAAGGGGCTCTCCATTATTTGCATCGACATTTTGTTTGAGCCCAGCTTCTATAAATGCCTGATGAACTGGCTCGCGGAGAGGATATGAGCGATTGACGGGAGCAGTGTGTATAGGTCCATCGAAGCCGTGCTGGGCTGCATCTCCATGCTCATCATGAAAACGCTCTGTGCGTCGAAAATAAGGAAGCATGCCCTTGTAACTCCAACGTTGGTCACCAACTATTGTAGCCCATAGGTCATAATCAGCTGCATGTCCACGGGTCCAGCCACCGTAATTGATGGCGCTGGAACCCGAAAGAAGCTTGCCACCGCAATTGTAAATGGAGCGGCCGTTTAAGTGTTTTTGGGGAGCCGTTTGGTAATTCCACTCCAGTTCNCGCGAAGCCAATACACAGCCAGCGAGTCCTCCTCCCACCAAAACATAGTCAGCTTCAAGCGTCTTAGAATCCATATTGTAGTATGATTATCGTTAATGGAATGGGCTAAAAATAGAGAGGCAAAGCAGTCCTAATTCTTGAATTTTAAGGGGAGGCAAGCTTAAGTGTTAACTGTTAGGTACGGGCAGAAAGACAGGAACGAAACCGGGCAGTTACTCAAGTACATAAGAATATACAAACCTGTTTCGTAATCATGCAATCAAGTGGAGTGGATGTGAGTGCATATCTGTTCATGCATGCGCCTTCCAGGAATCACACCAATTTAGGAAAAAACCAACGCCTGCCAACCCGCTTAATTTCCATGGAGGTTGGGATCAGATGACAGATCATGATCCTCGGATGAAAGACAGCGATATGTATGTAAATAAGCCTCACTATCAAGTACTATCATGCCCGCCTCCCACAATATGCTAGTACCCGTTTCACAACTTTCGACACTTTCTGTCGGAGGGATAGACGAATCACAAGTGTGGAATAAGCGAAACCAGTATAAGTGAATATCATATAAGTGAAGTGAGTACAAAGAAGTGAGTGTAAAAGGTGACTTGATTCTCTAAGATACAGGGGTAGGTACGCCTCTATATAGACAAAAAAACACTCCTAGCTAAAACTAGTATTTAGGTCTCCTAGAGCCTAAATAAATCTATAATCTAATACAAAAGGATTATAAAAAGACTAAAACAAGACTAAATCGATATATAAATAAATTAATTAAGTACTACGTATTATCTACTAAATAAGTATAACTATAAGTACGTGTAATTAACTAAATATATATATTTAGCTATTTTAGCTATTCTAGCTTATTTAGCTAATCTAGCTCGTTTAGCTAAGTAACGATATTATAGCTTTTAACACTACCCCTTAATAAGTACTTCGCTAATAGCTATAATCTTTAAAGATAAATAGCTAGAATAAGTAGAAATATATAAATAATATAGTAAACATCTAAGCGAGATAAAGTAAATAAATAAATAAATAAAGGAAATACTTAGCTTTTAAGCTAAGATATATAGTTTAATTAGGCTAGAAAGCCCCTAAATTTAACCTTATCTAGAGCCTTAGTAAAACTATTAGCTTTATTATCTAAGGTCCTTATTTACTTAACGTTTATAATACCCTTAAATAGAAGTTCTCTTATATAGTAGTATTTAACGTTTATATACTTAGTTCTTTCGTAGAAAATAAGGTTCTCGAATAAGTCGATAGTACTCTTATTATTAATATATAGGGGTAATATAGACTAGCTATAAAAGTCTAGTTCTTTTAATAAAGCCCTTATATAAATAGCTTCTCTCGAACCAAGGTTAAGTACTATATACTTAGCGTTTATAGAGCTTTAAGCTATAGTACTTTAAAGCTTTAAACGCTAAGAGAAAGGACCCCCTACTATAAAGAAGTAAAAGCCGCTAGTAAACTTACCTAACTCTATATTACCTCTATAGTCCGAATTAGTATATCTACTTATATAGGAGCTAAGTTTACTACTAAAAGTAACGTAGTACTTAATTATAGTATTTAGGTACTATAGTATCCTTTTACCCGCTATAAAGTAGATATTAGAGGGGTTACTAGTGTACTTTACTAGCCTTCCTACCGAGAAACATATATTCGCTCTAGTCCTTAGGACTAGGAATAAAAGAGACCCTATTAACCTCTAAAAGTCCTTAATCTTTATTTTACTAGCTTTACTACTATTAGAGACTAATTTTAACTTAGCGTCTATTAGAGAGTATATAGGATTAGAATTATTTAATTCGTATTTAGTAGTTAAATTATAAATATAATTCGATTAGTTAAGTCTTAGATATCTAGAGTTATTACTATATATATAGCTTATATTAACTTCTAGATAGTCTTTTATAAGACCGAGATCCTTTACTTTAAAGTACTTTCGAAGTTCCTTTATAAAGTTTTAAGTATCTTTAATAGTAGGTACTATAATAGTAAGGTCGTTAATATATATATAAATAAGGATATTTACTCGCTTATTTATATAAACATAGGCCTCTATTTTAAGATAGGAGTACCCTAGGTCTATAAGTACCTTAGTTAAAATAAAGTACTAGATTCTAGCCGACTATTTCAAGCCGTATAGAGCCTTATTAAGCTCTAATACACGTATATATTTACTATCTTTAATAGATAAACTACCTAGACTAAGAACCTTTCCTAAGCCTTTAGGAGGGCTTATATAGATATTCTTATAGTCTATAGGTCTATAAGTAAAAGCGGATACTATATCGATCTTATATATAATAGAATTATCTATAAGAGACTTAGCGAATAGTAATTTCTATACGCTTTATTTTATAACCGCTATATACGAATCTATATAGTCTTTACTTAGGATTTGTTTAAAGCTTTTAGCTATAAACCTAGATTTAAGCTCTATATAGCTGTTCTTAAGGTCCTTAACCTTATATACCTAGCGAGTCTTTATAGGTTAAATATTAGATTCGACGGCCTTTAAATCCTTAGGATTTTTAAGGGGCTCTATATAATTCTACGTACTATTAGACTCTAGCGTATTAAGCTCTATTTATATAGACTTAATCCACTCTTCCTTAAAAGGGTTATTTTCGGCTATAGCTTCGTCGAAGACTTTAGGCTCGAAAATACTCGAAGGTTTAATAATAATAACTTTATTATTACTATTATTATTTTCTTCTAAATCGCCTTCTATTTTAAACGATAGATAAGCGTTTAATACTAGGCTATATAGTAGGTCTATATACTCTAGCGAAGCTAGGCTAGCTTAGTAGTCTCGCCTAGAAGGTTTACCTCTATTAAGAGCTAAGTAATTAATATCTCGCTTAGCTCTTAACCTCGGTAATTCTTGCCCCTGTTCTAGACTAGGGCTCGCGAGAGGGGTACTCTAATTAGGAGAAGGGCTAGGTATAGATCCTAGGCTAGATAGGCTACTAGATCTACTTCTACTCCTATTTCTAGAAGAAGGATTTAAGTTATTATTACTATTAGAGTTCTTTATATCTTCGGATATATAAGAGGATATCTCTAATAAGTCGTTATAACTATTCGATTCCTTGTCTAATAGAGTAGAATAGTCCTACCTACGCTTATAAGTATCCTTAGTTTCGAGGTCTTCTCTTATAATAATATCCCTAGTAGATATAATAGATCTTTTATCTATATTATATACTAGGTAGTTATTACTTAATTCGAAGCCTATAAGAATACCTTTATTAGCTTTATTAGCTAATTTGCCTTATCTAAGTTCCTTAAGTTTAAGATAATAGTAAATAGAACCTAGGATTTATATATAGCTAATATTCGGCTTTTCTTTTATAAGAGCCTTAAAAGGAGTATAGCTAATTATACTATTATATATATAGTTCTTTATATATATAATAGCCTTAGCTAAGTATAGCTATAGGAATAGAGGAATAGATTTTTCGTTAATTATAGCTATAAGTTATTTAAGTATATACTTATTAAGTCTCTCGGCTATTCTATTTTACTCTTAACTATAAGGACTTATATAGTTATTATATATACCTTCCTCTTTATAAAAGATAGTCTACTTATCGCCTATTAATTTACCGGTGTTATTCGAGTATAGTCCTTTAAGCGAGACGTTATATTAATTCTTTAGTAGCTTAAATAGCTCTATAAGTTTATTTATATACTCGGACTTAAATTTAAGGGTATATAGGTATATAACTCTTATAGCTCTATAAGTAAAGGTAAGGATATATAGCTCTCCTTTTAATCCTTTAATAAAAGGACCTAAAAGGTTAAGATCGAAATAAGCGAGAGGTTATTTACTATAGTCTTTTAAAGGATTATAGCTTACTATCTTAGTAAATTTACTATTATAGTAAGGCGTATAACTCTCTACCTTCTTATTCGAGTTCTTATCTAGTTCGAATCCTATAGTATTACTAATAGTCTTTACTAAATAAGGGGGACTTAAGTAGTTAAGTCGCTTATATAATAAGGCAAAGTACTCCTTCCTATTCGAGCTATTAACCTTATATACGACACTTTCGAGCTCTAAGTAGTCTATTCTTATATTATCTAAGTAATAAGCCCTTTAATCCTACGAGATAGATATCTTAAAATCCTTATAAGACTTATTATATATAATAGCCTTCTCCTCTTAACTAAAGCTTATTATAAAGCCCTTAGTCCTTAGAAAGTGTATAGATAATAGCGTAGTAGCTATTTAGGGTACGTAGTATACGTCCTTTAGAAGTACTTTAGTATTATCTTCTAAAATAAGAGATATATTACCTATATCTAGTATAGGGATTTTATTACTATTAGTAACGGTAATAACCTTATTACTAATATGCTTATAGTTAATAAGCTAGCCCTTATTTAGGGTAAAGTATTCTAAAGCCCCTAAATCTAATATAATATAATTAGATTTATTAAGTAAAGAGGTAAATAAACAAGTGTCTTACTCGCTTATAGCCGTTATTACTAGCTTAGTAGAAGTAGTATTAGACTCCTTATTCTCGCTAGAGTCCTTAGACTCTTTAGAGTCTTTATTAAAGTCCTTATTACCCTTCTTTTTACCCCTTTTATTAAAGTTAGGATTTTTATCCTTTTTATCTTTATTATCGGTATTAGGCTTATCCTTCTTTAATTCTAGGTGTTTCTCGGGACATTTCTTATTTATATAACTGTACTTTCTATAGTCTATATAAAAAGGGTCTTTATTCGACTTAAAAGCTCTATTAGTCTTCGAAGTACTAATTCTAGAATCTTCGGCTATTATATCTCCTATATATTTATTTACGTCTATAGTAGAAGGAGAAGCGATCTTACTTATCTCTTCGTACTTCCTAGAGATAAAGGAGTTAAAGGAGCTAGGTAAGTTACTATAAATAGTAATAATTACTATTAAGTTAGGGATTTTATACCTTAGTTCTTTAAGGGCCCTAGTAGCTATTTAGATTTCTCTAATATACTTGTTTATAAAGTTAAAGTTACTATACCTAGCTAGGTTTAGCTTAGAGTAATAGCGGCTAATTAGCTTAATAGAGGAGTGTTCGAAGTCTAGCTTAATAGCTAGCTAAAGTACTCGGGCTAAAGTATAGGTTAAAAACCGCTTTAGGTTATTAGTCGATAATAACCTCTATAGAGCCGCTAGTACTCTATTATTCTTAGATATATAATCCTCTAGCTTCTCTTAATATTTAATAGCTAGTTTAGGAGTCCTAGTCTTATCTTCTTCGAAGTAAAGAGATTTATCCGGCTCCTTTATAAGGCCTTCTATATAGGGTATATAACCGTTTACCCTAAGGTAGATTTCGGCTTTAATAGACTACTCTATATAGTTAGATTTGCCTAGGAGCTTGTCTCCTTTAAAAGAGATAAAGGAAGCTATATTTAATATAATATAATATATAATAATATATATATATATATATATAGTCTTCTATACGAATATAAGTATATAGGGATAGATTATTTAGAAGGTTTTATACGTACTTAAAAAACGACGTGTTTTTAAGTAGTACTAGAAGTAATCTAATTTATCTATATATATATAAATATATATAAAAATATCTAAAGGATATATTTCCCCCCTAAAGTATATATAGTATAATTGGTTACATGCCCTTATAGTACTTACTAAAAGTTCGGATTATATAAGCTAGAGGCTCTATAGGCTCCTTTAAGTAAGTAGTACTTTATATAGCGAATATTATTCTACTAAGATAGTTTCTCTTAGTTAAGAATAAGGGTTATACCCTACGTAGTAAAGGTACGTCTCTCTCCCTCTCCGAGGATAGCTTCTTAGAGATACGTCTAATACTAGTCTATAACTAATATAGACCTAATATAATAAAGATAGCTACTCCTATATAATTTAATATAAATATATACTAATATAAGTATAATTATAAGTATAGGTACCTTAGTATAAGAAGATAACTATAATACCTACTATAGGATAACGTATACGTTAAATTATAGTCGTAGGCTAGCGTACTTATAGTATAAAAAGGGTTACCTACTAATTATTTATAAGTACTCTATAGGTTATTCCCTTCCTATAGCTCCTATCTTAGGAACGTAGGCCTTAGGTCTTTACTATATAGGTTAAGCTAGGGTAGTACCTAAGGCTAGCCCTAGGGTCCTACTTTATAGTAGCGTGCTAACGTATACTACTAGAAGTCTAAAGTAGTAGAAAAGGGGGGTCGCTTAGCTAAGCGAAGGACTTACTTTATATAGTACTAGTATAATAATAAACGAACAGATTAAAGACTAGTATAAGTTTATATACGCGGATAATATCGAAGGTTTCTAAGATTCCAGGAGCGTAGTCCCGGGCTTATAACCTGTCGGAGGGATAGACAAATTATAAGTATAGAATAAGCGAAACTAGTATAAGTGAATATTATATAAGTGAAGTGAGTATAAAGAAGTGAGTGTAAAAGGTGACTTGATTCTCTAAGACACAGGGGTAGGTACGCCTCTATATAGACAAAAAAACACTCCTAGCTAAAACTAGTATTCAGGTCTCCTAGAGCCTAAATAAATCTATAATCTAATACAAAAGGATTATAAAAAGACTAAAATAAGACTAAATCGATATATAAATAAATTAATTAAGTACTACGTATTATCTACTAAACAAGTATAACTATAAGTACGCGTAATTAACTAAATATATATATTTAGCTATTTTAGCTATTCTAGCTCATTCAGCTAATCCAGCTCGTTCAGCTAAGTGACGATATTACAGCTTTCAACACTTTCAACCACCTGCAGCATGCTTCTTGAGAGCCGCAGTTTAGATGCCTTCGGTACGCCCGAGGCAAGTTCAAGCGTCGGCGTTACCATCTTCTTCTTGATATTATCAACTCTTGCTGTGGTAGGACGAGTTGCATCATGGAAATTGAGAAGAGTACCATATAGGATAGATAACTAGCTTATAGTAGCTAGTCTAGTAAGATAACACTTAGCTATAGCATTCGAACAATAGTAATCAGGTACTACTGATTGGATTCTATGACTAGGCAGCTACTAACATTCTCTAATTTCTATATAGCCTTAGAATAGTAAGATACCTGGTCGTTACTCTATACACAGTAACTAACTCTATACACAGTAACTAACTCTATACACGGTATATAAACCTCTATTATACTAAAGTTATAGTACAATCAAGATAATTGTCTTAGGATGCCTAGATTAGTAAAAAGTAAGACCTAACAATTATTTAAGCTCTTTACTTGACTATTTTAGTTGTACAACGTTTTTGGAATAATTATATTCTAAGAGAGTTGTAGATAGAGTGACGACCCTGTCTCTTACAAATACGCATTTTGATCTGTACGCCATTTGTCCAGATCTTTTTCACAAAACAATTTCGTCTGGCAGGTTCGTTACTCCTACGATCAGCGCTGACTGTTACATCCTGAAGCCTATGCCTGATTACGCGAATAGTCTATGCCGTTATAGTACTAAATGTTACGTGGTTCTTATATGTCGTCGTATCAGCAGCTGTTATTCACATTCCCTTTTACTACAACTAGGACAAAAGGATCAGGGGGGTAAATGCGGAAATCAGCGAACATTATATGCCGTAATTGCTACCAAGGCACTAGCATGTAGTAGATTAATGTGAGCATTACCTATTCCAATCGTTGAGAAGTTGCATCTCCCAACAGGGCAGAAGACTGCGCTCAGTATAAAATTTCCTCTTGCCATAATGTTTGTGTACCCGGTTTCCAAATCGTGATCTGAATAAGTAGAATACTCTACTCACTCGTGAACACTCAGAGACATGATTGTCAGCGTTTTTAGAGTTGTCTATATTCTTGGACCAGATTTGCAATGTGATCTCTCTTTTCTCGTTGTCAAAGTCAATTGTGGGAGTATCCGCGAGACCGGAATTGCGATATTGATTGGATGCGGTCCAGTAATACGACCAGTGTTGGACAAGATGGTGCCTAGATGTCTTGTAACATGGTCGCAAGCGGCTTTCACGAGATCCAGGACATCCAGGACCCCAATAGCCAATACAAAGTCAAAGACATACGGCAAACTCCCCGAAGATCAGACCGAGCTTACAACAGTTCAAAACGCCCACGAGGCAGTTTCAAGGGCTACAATAACGGCTGGTGACTTCTACAATACAACAGGAGGTCAAATATCACAGACACCAAATGACGCGCGTCAGATTGGTGTGGTTCGAGAGTACACAGTTTCCAGAGTCTGAGGCCGGAGATGAGGTCTAGTTTAAGGGCTAATTATGTCTAAGTTTGTGGGGACTAGTTTCGAGATGTTAGATAGAATCGATAGTCTTTACATTCGGAGGCCTTATGAGAATATCTTCGTTTCCTTCTTGAACCGAGCCATAGCCATAGCTAACTATTTTGCTACCATGCGATATATAAATAATCGACATCGCCATAAAAATGGGCTTGTGGAGTTTTTCGCCGTCATGTGGAACCATAAGTTTTTGCATATTTTGATTAGGAAGTAGGGTCATGGGTGAGAGGAGAGGTTGGGCTGGAATTCTCAATACGAGGGTATGTAATATGAATATCTTCAAGTACTAATGGAATGGCCTTACTTTTTATTTTATCATTCAACCAACATTATAACATTACTTTATTACAAAACACCAAATTAAAGGCACAGCCCCCCGGACATTAATAACTTGCTACTTTCATGAAGCGACTATATATAAAAAGTAATATCTAGGTAGCTTCCTTAAGTTATTTCCCTCTTCTAAGCGAAAGCGGAGAGCTCCGAAAATTAGGCGGGTCGGAAAATCAAGGGCCGAGAGCCGGTTCCTGCAGCTTACCTTGATCCCGGCCACGGCGATAAGGAGCCATGACGGTTATAATTCCTGATAGCTCCCGCTGCCCTCCCTCTTCACTTTTCCCCCCAAAAATACAACCCTAATTCTGCATTGGTGGACGACGGGTGTTATTTCTTCTCTGTGAATCATTGCATTACTGCTATAAGTACTGGCCTCGGCTAATTCAATGCTCGACCAGAGCTGACTTGGGCGCGCATTGCCATTTCGTGGACTCCATTCACGCCATGACTGCCTAAAGTTCTCATCTTCAAGTTCCAATTTGCCTCCAGCACATACAGAAAGTTTTCTTCTTGACAGGAATCACCTAGATAGTCATGGAGAATTCCCAGAGAGCACCGAAACGGCAGAAGACGGCTGAAGTGCCGGTCAGTTTATCCTACTTCTCCTGCCTTTTGGTTCTCCCTCCAGCCGTAAAGCATCGCTAACATGCACATCCAATATACAGGGAGATGAAATCGTTCAAGAATTGCGAAACGTCCAAGATGAAGCTGCAGTCTCCCAACTGCAATTGGAAGACACTCAGTCTAACATACCGACTGCGATTGAACCAACACCGTCGTCGTCCCACTCCCTCGCCTTCGAGTCGAGCTTTACCTTCGAAGAGCCAAACATCCCATCTCATGCGACCCAACACGATTATGTTCTTGATCTCACCAAATATATACCAGTTGGCAGTTTAAGGATTCGAAAGCAGGATTTTTCCCCATCTTCTCAGAATCTGTGGAAATCTTGCCGGGCCTGGGGGGCACTTTCACATCCACGAGATGTTTATAATCCGAGAGCTGGGCCCTTCATACCAAATGTCTTCCAGGACGAGCTTCTCAGTTCGACTGTATCGTCATACAAGAATCTCCATATAGCTGGTGTAAGACTGCCTTGCCACTTTCATATCTCTGTCTCAATCTCAATCTCATTTTCATTTGTTTTTGTCTTTTCCTATTCAGCCACCCGTTCATCTTTCATTCTCTCCTGATGGTAGTATTCTGACCATACCAAAATCTAGTGGATACGTATGGAGTGCAAGACACAGGAGGATCATGGTCAGGTTCGAGTGTATATCTTGCCGGATGATGTTGGGAGAGCTGCGATTGAAAGAGACAGCCCCTCATTGCGCCGATCCATGCACAACTTGCTTGCGAATTTGGACATCTCTCACCTCACTTGGAACGGGCAGTGGTCAGACAATCTTCCCGTTATCCACGCGTGGTCTCCCCTAAGTCGGAATACCGCAGAGAATGAAGCATCGCTCTTTCATCTTTTCAATACTCTCCCCTCCCCCAAACCTACACCTGATGAAGTCACCGATGCATATGCCAAAGAGGCAATGGAACAACTTTTGGCAAGTGATCTTCCGGGGTTGAAAACAAAGCTTCACCGTTATCAGTCTCGATCGGCCGCTCTGATGCTTCAGCGTGAGGTTCAACCCGCCATCATCATTGACCCTAGACTTAGACATGTCGTCGATCAAAATGGCACCGCATGGTATTATGATGAAAGTGCGGGCATTTGTCTTCAGAACCCCCGCACCTACGAGACAGCACCAGGTGGAATTTGCGCAGAGACTATGGGCTTAGGTAAGACCTTGATTTGTCTTTCTTTGATTTTGGCCACTCGACATCTTCCAAGTCGAATTCCCGCCGAGTATTCAATAGGAATGATTCCGGTTCGCAAAAAGACTGGTAGTTTGAAGGATATGGCTGCTTGTACTGCTGGGCGAACAAGTACTCCGTGGAAGCAGTACTTTTTGCAACAAAGTTCTGATGGTTATGACATGTCTGAATGTATCAAGGCGTTGAGAGCTGGAGCTGGTCATTATTTCCTTCCCTGCCCTCCACCTCGACGAGCCACCCGTAACCCCATCGAAACCCCGCCACGCAAGATCTGGCTTACTGCTGCCACTATCGTCGTCGTGCCCTCCAATCTCGTTCAGCAGTGGGTTCATGAAATTAAAAAGCACACCGAGGGATTGAAGGTCTTAATTATGAAGAATGGAAAAGAAGAACTGCCTCCCGCGGAAAAGCTGGCCGAATTCGACATTATTCTTTTTACTAAGCCACGTTTCGACCGAGAGTCCAAAGATGGTCTGGACTCACAAGGCCGGAGTATTTCAGTCGCGAACAGAGGCTGTACATGTCCTTACATTGGCGCCACGAGAACTCGTGATTGTACATGCTTCAGAATTGACGGTGTTTATCGATCACCATTGAAAGATTTACACTTCAAGCGGCTGATCACCGATGAGGGTCACAACTTTGGCAATGCGTCAAAGAATCAGAAGACCGAAGCAATGGTTGTTCTTGATGGTCTGCAACTTGATGCTAGATGGATCGTATCAGGAACACCCACGCAAGGTTTGTATGGTGCGGAAGTTGGTAACAGTACATCTCAAGCCTCCTTGACTCCAGTATCTACCCCAGCAAGCACAGAGAGCGACTCCGGTAGTAATATGGTTCTCGAGGACAGCCATGCACGTGAAGTTGAGCTCTTGCTGTATCAACAAGAGCGAAAAGACTTGGAAAAGCTCGGTAATATTGCGACTACATACTTGAAGGCCAGACCTTGGGCCACATCAAAAGACGCGAACGAGAATGCATCTTGGAGTCAATACGTTCTTCAACCCCGACATGGTCAGAAGAGCCGTGGGAGTATGGAATGTTTGAGAGCCACCTTGGAGAGTATGATTATTCGTCATCGTCCGGAAGATGTTGAGCAGGATGTTGTCCTTCCTCCTTTGAAGATTGATACGGTGTATCTTGAGGGGTCGATTCAGGATAAGTTGTCACTTAACATGTTTACGTAAGTGATCCTAGTTTTACCAAAGCTGATCCTTAGTTTTTCCCGATGTTCTTGAGACATTGCAATCATTCGACTCGGCTTTGAGTGATGTGAATTCTCGATTCTTCTAAAACATCCATCGGAATACACAAGCTGACTTGAACACAAGAACTCTGATCGTGTCCAACGCCATCACATCTGAACGAACGGATGCTGATTACTTCTTCAATCGTGGCAATAAAGATGCGCTTAAAAGTTTGTTTGCAAACATGCGTGAGGCGTCATTCTTCTGGTCAAATAAACCACCTTCAGAATCAGAGACCACCTTAAAGATTTGTCAGGATTATCTCGAAAACCCTGATACCAATCTCACTGCCGAAGATCGCGCTTTACTTCAGCAGTCTATCATAGCGGGCCAAAGGCTGATTTCAAATGACATTGCTAAAGCTGCGAACAAATACCACGAGATGCCAATGTTTGTCGAGAATAACCTCTCTGACGATATCCGGATGGCAATGTCCTTGAATAGAACAGCCAAAACCCCAACCTTAATGGGAGCTACCATGATAAATGCCGCTCAAAACTTTGTTGATTCGCAGATGTCGAAAGAGGATCCTTCCGAAGGTTTGGTTGGAAAATGTCTCGTTACTCGAAGCAAGATGGCCGCTGCTAAAGAACAGATTCTAAATACTTCATCCAAAAAAAGAAAGAAAAGCTCTGCCGCCCTAGGCAGGGCTATCACTTCGTCTTCCGCCTCGGCCGCTATGTCTGTCTCATCGCTTCTCAACCACGATGATAGACCAAGTCCCAAAAAGCGAACCCTCTCGAAATCCTTATCTGCCGGTAAGACTCTAAATCTTCTATGTCTATAAACCTTCTCTGGAATTAGCATTGTCTAAACCATCTGAAAAAGATGGTGTCTACAATAGCTTTTTACGTTGATGTTTTTGTTTCTCCTTCTCGCTGTCTGTTACTCTCTAGCCGTATCCCCACACCCTGAGATACCAACTGTAATACTCGTCGGTCAAAATTCCCAGAATTCAAGGGCTTCATTTCTACAAATAAGCTTCGATATTCCTAATCCTTCTTGTTCATCATTTAGCACATTGCTAACAAGTGCAGGTGAACCTCCAAAAAGCAATCGCTCCTCAGTTGGAGAATCGTCAGGTAACATAGATGTTGATGATACAGTAGACTTTTCTTCTCGTACAGCTGTGTCAGGCACTATGACCCTGCCAAACGTTACATTCACGCCAGGACAATCCACCGTCTTGGAAGGTACAACCACCTCACAAGATAGAGAACCGCCCAATAAACGTGGCGTAACATTAAGGATCGTTAACAGAGGCAGGAAGGGGAGAGATGAAACTGAAAATCCTATCAAATCGGCCATGAAAAAGACAGCGAAGAAAGGCTACGGCGGATTGCTAACGCCCATCGATCCTCTGGATTCCGCCAAGATTGTCTCCACTGCTTCAGCCAAACTCACCTACCTCATGGATCAAATCAGTCTGCATTACGTCACAGAGAAAATTCTTGTGTTCTATGAGTCTGAAAACACGGCTTATTACATTGCTCAAGCATTGGAATGCATCGGTGTCAAACATCTCATTTATGCTAAATCTCTATCCGCTCATCGAAGGGCTCAGTACGTGGTGACCTTTAACGGAAGTTCCCTGTTCCGCGTTCTCCTGATGGATGTCTCCCAGGCTGCTTTTGGACTCGACATGTCTTCCGCATCTCGCGTCTACTTTGTCAACCCAGTCTTCTCACCACAAATCGAGGCACAAGCAGTGAAGCGAGCACATCGTATTGGGCAGTCCAAACCAGTCTTTGTGGAGACACTGGTGTTGAAGGGTAGTATTGAGGAAGTGATGATGCGACGACGAGCAGAGATGAGCACCGAGCAGCACTCGAAGTGCAAGAGTCTTCTAGATGATGACAATATGTATGAGTGGGTGCGCAATGTTAATATCGAGAGGTTCTTTGAGATTGGAGAGGATGTGGAGGAGACTGAGCAGATGGAGAAGTTGAAGAGGAGCCAGAAGGTGTTTGGGAGGGGTGCGGGTACGAGTAGTGCGGTTCATGATCCGGATGAAGACCTGATTTTGCATGATGGACATGAGCAAGGGAATGAAGATGAAGTTGAGATGGATTTGTAGAAGGTTCGCGGGTACATGTGGTCGGATCGGGTTTGGTGTTGAGTATGCTGGGGCGTCTGGGTTGAATTTGGGGTGCATGGTGGTGGCATGTGGGGGCTCACGGCTGATATCCTGGAATCGATTTTTCAGCAGACGTAAATGGGAGTCAAACGGCCATCGTATGGTTTGGAATTGGGAATTTGGCGTTAATGGGCAATGGAGGGATAACTGGGGAAAGCGGAGATACCCATGAAAAGCTTAGAGTATTGTCGGTATAGTATCTGGTATGTAGAACAAGAGAGGCAGATAGCCACATAGATGACAAGCAACAGATAAAATTCCAGAAATCATTACATCCCATATTATGAATTGTAGAGCTTGGACTTCTGGAGGAGTCCACATAGCAGATGAATATTTCGACAAAGTAAGGGATCCGATCTGTACTCTATAGACAGTATAAAAATATATTATTCTAAACTTCTAGCACAAGTAAAGATTTTTAGTATACCTAGGCTAAGATATAGTAAAAGATATGGCTTTGCTTAACGATTCAAACATTCGTTCAAGTTGTCCAGAGATATTGAGAGAACGTTATTATTAGCCATGTGTGTACTCGTACACGACGTTCAGAGTTGAAATCCCGCGTCTCTTACAGTAAGAGAAGAGCTATGATATTGCGGAACAGATCACCATCATAAACCCACTTAGTCAGCTCTAGCTAAGCTACGTTGAGACGATCTCACGGCGTCCGGGGCTTGGCGGAGTTTGCGCACGGAATTAAGCGAATCAAGCGCGAGACCAACTACAACTACATAGTCTCACAATATGGAAGTTTTCTACATAATCTCATTGCTTTTAATATCTTCTGAATCTCAGCCCTCATCCAGCTTCCGAAAAGTATTGCACACGGCCTCATATCCTGATTCTCAATTAATGATCCACGGAATTCAAACATCGTAGTTGATCACCGTATCATCGCTCATTATGTCTGGGATCACATGTAAGGACTGCCTCACTGGCTCTGTTCAGCAGGGAACACCACAAGGAACTGTTGAAACAATTCACGACTTGCCGACTTACGTGAAGCGTCCAGAAAGCGAGCCGAAAGGGGTTGTGGTTATCATTACCGATATCTTCGGTTGGGAATTGGCGAACTCACGCTTGTTGGCGGACTTTTATGCAAAGGAAGGGGGTTATATTGTCTATGTTCCGGATTTCATGAACGGTATGTAAAGCTGCAATCTCATTCATGTTGGACATTAAAGGTGATATTAAGAATACATACAGGAAATATTCCCAACTCATCAGCAATGCACGCCATGGAATCACTCCTCGCCCCCTCTCCATCAATCTTCACAACTATATTCTACAAACCCCTCTGGGCCCTCCGTGTCGTAATGGCCGCAATTCCCTTCCTACTCACCAACCGCGAAAAACAGGTGCTCCCCAAAATCCTGTCCTTCCACCAAGCCCTGCGCGACTCCACGACTCTCCCCGTAGCCTCGGCGGGTTTCTGCTGGGGAGGGAAATACACCATTCTCCTTTCCCAGAGAACAGAGCCAGCGTTGATAGATTGCGCCTTCACGGCTCATCCTAGTAAAATGCATTTTCCCGATGAATACAAGAAAGTCAAGATCCCACTCAGTATCGCGATTGGCGATGTGGATATGGGCATTCCGATTGAGATGGTGAAAAAGATCAAGGGGTTGCTGGAGGAGAGGGAGGGGAATGAAGTTGTTATTTATGAAGGAGCTAAGCATGGTTTTGCGGTCAGGGCTGATCCCAATGATCAGGGCCAGGTGAAGAGTGCGGAGGAGGCCAGGGCACAAGCTTTGAAATGGTTTGGGAGGTGGCTTAGTTCTTGAGAGCTAGGGGTTTGGAATTTCAGCTGCGACTTCCGTAGAAGCTATGTGATATGCAAGAGGCTTGGTTACAGCTTTTTACCCACTATCAGAATTTTACTGATCCTAAATTTCGCACAAATGCGTTGATGTTTTAGTGTACCTAGATTAGCCAGAACTATGAAGTGATGATTATGCTAATCACTTACGTGTGTATCTTGGTTTTCTGAGACCTGCAGAATAACATCACTTTAAGCTAACTATGACCAGAATGATAACCAGGCCTTTAAATTTGTTGGTGAGTGTTCTATGTTGTGATTAGAGTGTTTAAATGTAAGATAATTCAACAATTTAAGTTAATCTAGGTTGCTTCTATACAGTTCCACGATCAATCTAGATCGTATATCAAGAGGTTCTCGACAGAAAACAATAGTGTAGAGGAGTAACCATAGCAAAGATAAGAATATACAATCTGTATAAAGTGGTGGGGCAATTCGCTCAATGAGCCGAGCTGGGTTATCTTGATATTAAACCTCTTGACTATTCTTTGTACGTATCGTATTTCACATAAGTCACACAGCACATCTGACGAGTGTGATTGCAAAAGATTGCAAGAATTTTCTTTATTCTCAAGTAGAATAACCTTTGGGTTCAGCAAGAAACGGCGAGCATACAGACTCCAGAACTGTCACTCCCTTTCCAATTTCTGTAATGATAATGACATTCCAATCCACTTGCAAATCCAGACTCAACAAGGAAAAATTCCGAATTCACATGGAAAATGTGGCTACACTTGCATGTTGGCAGACAGAAGGTGCGGTTCACTGTTAAGTGGCATCGAGGGAAACCCTAAGATTCAAGACAACATGAACCCCCATCACCCGGCCGACCGCAATGTGCCACCCAAAATAACATGATCACTCCTTGATAATAATCTGAAAATCTGTATCCGAAGTCGACTTGGTCTGGACCGAGCCGGGCTTGGAATAAATCCCATCACAGGGGAAGTGGTCACAGCCCAGTACCAGACTAGGGTTTTGATCATTGACTGGGTGAATCCAATGGATGCCATCATTATTGTTTGGGTCCGCTACAAGTGACAACTCGAAATAAGTCAAGTCTCCTTGGCCGTGGAAGGTGAATCTTCCTTCAGGAACTGGCGAGGCGGGATCTTGACTTGGGAATAGAACTTTGACACATCCGCTCCAACCTAGTGAAGGATTTTCATCTGGACCGAGATTGCTAAGGTTGACAGTACCGTTTCTACCGGCTCCCCAGAAGAGCGGACCTGGATTCTTGAAAGTCTGACCGGATGTTGTGGTTGCAGGGAAGAAGGTGATGACGCGATCGAGGTGGGAATCGTTATCGAAGAAGAGACGGTCTGCGAGAGTAGTGGTACCAAGAAAGAGGGTGGCGATGAGGGAGATGATGAACGTGAAGAGGGAACGCATTTTGCACTCCTGATCAGCTTTTGGTGTTGCCGTACGTGGAGGATAGATTGGGACTTCAAAAGATGTGGGCAATGTGTGCAGAGACTTGGGTCCAGGTCTGAAGGTTTTGACAGTGATATTGCCAGACTAAGTAAAGGTTGCAAAGTAGAGTCGTAGCGTCGTTGAAGGATGAAGAGCGAAGTGTTGTTATTGTATACAAATTAAATGCACCGCCCCCTAGATTCCTGGTCCTTGCACCAACAACTGTGTGACCATAATTCACTGATTATCAACTTAGGCATATACGACTTCGCCCTTGCTTCAGCCTCGTATTTTTTAAGGTTCTTATTACTCTCAGCTCTTATTGCTTTCCACTAAAATCGGTGTTGTATAACCTCGCTTATGCCGCAAAGAGGTCAGCTTATTATCGGTCAGTTTTTATTTGATGGAAATCCTTCCATCTCCCTAGCTAACGCTTACATAGTGTAAGCGCTTCAAGATATAAACCAATGCTGAAATGATGCCAAGATTTGTATGCAGATGTGCCATTTGAATTAAAAGTTGTGACTAAGTGAATCAATCTCCTGACCTGGAATTAACGAGAAAAAGGCTGCTATAGTTCTGTGACAACTTTGCCACCGCCTAAAGTCCTTGGCTCTCAAGAATGCGGTAGTTTCTTCTCTTCTACCGTTTTTTGACTCATACTGAGATTTTCCTGGACATATTCACTATTTTTCATAGACCACTTTCTGAAACAACCCACCCCCACCTGGGCACTTCTTAAACATTTCGGATTTACCAAACCATCTAAGCCGCTAGAGATTACGAACGTATTGTTATCGCTCCTGTTTCGTGCTAAGAACACGTTCGAGGGGTTTTAATAAGTATTTCGCTTACTCGAGTACCGATATCGCTTAACGATTTATAGTATTACTTCGTTTGGTACGGAACGGACGTGGGCGGGGTCTTTAAACTTCTAAAATTAAACTTTTAATTAGAACCCGACTTTTACTATCGAATAGATTTAGGCTATTCTATTAGCTACGAGTATAGAGACTCGTAGTACCCTCTATTATAACTTTATAATCGTACCCTACCTCTTAGAGGCCTAAACAATCGACCGTATTTCCTCTATACGCTACCTATATTAAAAAGCAGATTATAAATACTATAGAAATAATAAAAGGCTATAAAGTATACTTACTAACTAGAAATTAAGTTAATAATTATTTTAGTATTTCTAAGACCTTTTTTATATATTATTATTACTAGTTGGCCTCGGAGTATATATATATATTTAATCTTTTTAAGTGAAATATGTAAATCCTTATAGTGAAAGTTATAATTAACCAATCAGATAATTAATTTTTTTCGAATTAATTTTGTACTTTTTAGATTCTCGGGCTAACCACTAAAGTGGTTGGTATCACCGAGCCGAACATATAGCAAGGCGAACAATTTATCGTAAATAATTAATTCCTCAACAACCTACGGTCGGAAATACTTAATTCCTTTGTAGAATTAATTAATCAATTATAAATAAATAGATTTACGATAGAATAGTATTTTTAATTGTTAGTTATTATAATGCGGCTCCTTAGGTAGGTATATCCGTACAAATTAGACCCCTGTTCAGGGGCGGATATTACCGAGTTTACGTTACAACTTGAAAATATAATCACTTAAATAAACCTATTTATAATACAAACTACAATTATTTAACAGGCTAAACTATTAAATCACCTCTAGGACGTCTATAGGAACAGTAATTACATATAAACTCGGCTCCTCCTTAATAGTATTCGCTGGAAGTGCTAGTGTTGAGGCCATATTCGGGGTGCGAATAGCCTTATTATTTACTCCCTTAACAACCTCGTCCTTAACCTTTAGACGCCGTCCGCGCGGCTTCTTACCCTGCAAAAGTTACTCCTACCGCTTACGAGCCTTTTCAGCCTCTTAGTACTCTTTTTACAGGCGTTTCTACTCTTTATCGTATACTTTTACTACTTCCTTATCACGCTTTTCTTACTCTTTTATAGCAAGTTTTACAGCCTTCTCAGCATCACGATCTTTTTTAGTAGTATCCGCGGCTAGTTTATCGTTAATACGTTTACGCCGTTTAGCCTCTTTCTCCTCTAGCTCCTCTAATCGTCTCTTCGATCTCTCTATATCCTTTTGTACCTTTTGTAATTCGTTCTCGTCCTGGTCCTAGCGGCGTTATAGTATCTTAGATAAACCTATTCCTATCGTTATAACTCTGCCTCCTAAAGGTTTAGGTTATTGTTTATTAAGATCTCGCGGATTAACGACGGCTGACTATTAAGCGTAAATATCGCCTTTGTTAATTAGTTCGAGTCGTTCGCGAGTAACGTTAGTTTATATTACCATCATTACAGCCCCTTTACGAAACTTCTCGTTCGAACAAGTTCGAGAGGGTAAGGACATATCATATTCGTGTTTATACAAGAACTGAGAATAGAGATAGATACTACGAGCCGTATGCGGGGTTTCTATAAAGGGGGTACGCTTATACTATTCAGGGTCGTTAGGATCTGTCATAATTGTAGTACGAGTATAATTAGGATTAGAGTATTGATTTAGCGACTTTAGTAGCGGTAAAGGTAGTAACTCGTCCGTGGTATTAAGTTATAGAAAGGAGTATTTGTCTAGGAAGGACTCGGCTAGAAACGCTAGCTTGTTATTATCAAACCCTAAATTATTATCATCAGGGGTAGGCGAACGCTCGGTACGGTTTAGTGAACGTAATTTTTGGGGTAGTGAAGACAGAAAGTTAGGCTCATATAAAGCTTGTAATCGAGGCTTATTACTAGTAGGAACCCGAATTATTTAAGAGCTAGGATTTAGTGGGTTAGGGTTATAACTTCTGTAAGGATATAATCCTTTATTTATCTCTTGTTCGTCCGTCTTATTCGTTAATAACTTCATAAAGTCGATTACCTTTTATAGGTTCGGTAGATTAATACCTACTTTATTCCAGGCTACAAGGATATTTAAAGCTGTAAAGGTTTTCTTACGAACGGCCTTCAAAACACGTAAAAAGTTATACTTGTTAAAACAGTCTTTTCTACCGCGAATAGCGTCTACTAAAGCTTGTTAGTAGTAGTGTTTTTTAAGCCGGAATATAATAGTATCTAAAGGTTAGCAAGCGTACGTAGAGTAGGCAATTAGACAAAATAGAATAATATCTAAACTCTAATAACAACTAATAAAATCGTACGTTATATAAGAACCGTGGCCGTTAAATATAAGAAGTTAATATTTACCTCTTCGCTTTATATATATTTAACGATTAAAGTGTTTAAGCTAGGAGAGCGTAATCTCGTTATTCGAGTAACCACTATTACTTAGATTAATTACAGTATTTGGTAGAAGGTTGTTATCGAAGTGTTTTCCCTTATAAACCTTTCCTAGTATAATCAAATAAGGATCGATAACCTACCCCGCCGCACTAATACACTCGATTATTGTAACTAATTCGCGGTTTATTAGATCGTTTATATAGACCTAATCATATAAATATTAGTATAAATTGCTAAGTTATCGATTATAGAGACTAACGTACTTGTGCCGACGATATATGTGTAATAACAAGCGAGCTTTTTATGTAACTAATTCGGAACCTAGCCTTGTCTATATTATACGTATTATACCACTATATATCGTACTTCTGAATAGTTTTAAACAAGCGATTAAAGTAGCCTTAGATATTGTCTCGAGTTAAGGCATTTCGTCTTTAGATATCTATTAGATTTGTACTTAGCGTCTTAAATCGTCCGAGTTTATATTATTTCTTAATCTAACGATTTACCTAGCCGTATCTAAGAGGTCCTCGATCGTCTCTAATTATATGTAAAATTACCTCGGCCGCTTAATTAATCAACTTATAACTAAGTAGATATCTACCTATTTTAGTACGGTTACAATACGTAATTAAGACGGCTTCGGGGTCTGTTCCTAGTCGCCGATTCTCCTTACCAAGACTTGTAGTTGTTTTGCGTTTTCCTTTAGCCCTGTACCAAAGTGTACTATACGGAACCTCGTAAATACCTACCGTAAGTGTAAGAGTTGTAATATCTGTATTATCCGGGTCTAGGTACGCGCGGTACGCTTTAGCTATTCGCTCTTCTTTATCTAGGTGCTTGGCTTGTTAATATAGTAGAACTTTACGGAGTTTTTAGACTAATTCCTTCTCGTTCTCCCTCTGAGAAAGAGCCTTCTTTAACCGTGCCATATTACGTACGATATCCTTAAATCAAGTAGTAGAGTATAGGGTTTTTTATGATAAAGGGGCTATACGCGACCTACGCGAATACGCTAAAAATTAGTGGTATTAGTCCGTGCGCTAACCCTTGTACCCTAACAAACCTAGGCTTACTAATATGGATTTCAACCTTTTAATATAATAACTACGAATTATTATTTATTGTAGGTTTGAGACTTGTTAATTAGCTAATTACGAATATTTCTATCTAAAAACATTATAAAACGAGTAGGTAGTTAATTTGTAGTAGGTTTTAGAATATAAACTAAATTGTTCGCCTTGGTATATATTCGGCTCGGTAATACTAACTACTTTAGTGGTTGGCCCTTCTATCTGAAAAAATTAAATTTAATTCGAAAATTATTAATTATTTAATTGGTTGATTACAAATCTCACTATAAATAAAACATATTTCACTATAAAGATTTAATTCTTATATACTCCGAGGCCAACTAGTATCTCTAAACTCTAGGAGATTATAAAATAGCGGCCTCTTTTAGAAGGAGGAATTATTTTTATATTTCTAAGACTTTTTTTATATATTATTATTATCTCTAAACTCTAGGAGATTATAAAAAGGCGGCCTCTTTTAGGGGAGGAAATATAGTTAATTATTTAGACTTCTAAGAGCCTACCTCTATTATATTCTTACTACCTAAGTATTATATAAATGTTTAGTCTTATTATTATTATTACTATCGCTATAGTTATAGCTATTGCTATTATTATAAAAGTAGAAAGGAAAGTAGACTTCTATTATAAGTAGATATAAGAGTTTTATATTTTCGCTTATAAGAACCTTTTCTAAACCGGCTAGGCTATTACGTAACTACTTTTACTCTTACCCTCTCTAATTTCGTAACCCCTTACCCTCCCTTTTCTTTAATTAACTATAATAGTAAAACTATAGTAAAAAGGTACGATAGTAAGTACCCTAGAANGTAATAGTAATTAAAAGTTTAATTTTAGAAGTTCGAAGACCTTATACCCTATTCGCCTATATTCGTTCTATAGTATAGCCTAAATTAATTCAAGCGAAATTTTCTTCCTTACTCTTTCTAAACATTATTATCGTGTATTATAGTAATCGCCTAAACTTTAACCATACATCGTCTATTGAAAACTAAGTTGTCTTTTAAGTGATAGACGTGGTCGTTACTCCGTATAATCTTACACCTCTCCTATTTATACTATTCTATACCCGACGTACAACTTAAGTAAATATATAAACAGTTTGCACAATTGCTTTTAAGTGGTTCTAAGTGATCTCGATACACTAACACAAATATTGAGCCTGTGCTAGAAGTTTAACATATTATGATAACCTTTTACATAGTGTGTGCAGAGTAACAACCAGGTCCCTTAAAGCGTTGTACAACATTCAAGAAACGCA
The DNA here is from genome assembly GCA_900184765.1 of Hymenoscyphus fraxineus. Taxonomy (NCBI): domain Eukaryota; kingdom Fungi; phylum Ascomycota; class Leotiomycetes; order Helotiales; family Helotiaceae; genus Hymenoscyphus; species Hymenoscyphus fraxineus. Next base: position 35,805 of record LT855407.1, read on the forward strand.
GGAAAATAATTAGCTAGTATTAATCGACAGCGCATACATAGCGTTTAACACACTAGAGACTTTAGTCTCCATTTCGTGAAACTCAGCCCTGGTATTGGTCTATATCGTCACCGTACCACTTGCTCCAATCCTCCACATATTTTTAGGCCAACTAAGGTGGCACCTCCTCGAGGTACTTCAAAAGCCCTACCAAAGCTGCGGAAGATACTGAGACAATTGAGTTACTTGTACTGGACGTTTCTTGTAATGGCTTTATATTGTATATAGAGTAACAGCTGAGATTCTCACTCCGGTCAATCTGGAAACTCAATCCCATCATTACTGCCCAAACCGAGTTTTCCCCTCTACATAGACCTCCCTTTACTTTCACGCATCCAAAGGCATTATCGGAACGGCTGGACCCCAAGGCACATGATCCATTCTCATTGCAGACAGCGCGTATCCCTCCATAAACTTTACAGTATATCAGTATTTTACACACCCATCTTAAGCGGGAAGATTCAACTTACAATGTCAAAGTGAGTAGTGCTCTTGAATGCACCTTTGGATTCCTCGTCGACCTCATAATAAAGCTCTCTCAACCATCGATGGATGTTTGGATAGTCGTAGCGAATTTGCTTCCAGTTGCATTGAAAGATTGTATAATATGCCATATCAAAACGGACGGTGGTTGGAAAGAACCTTTACAAACAACATTAACTGGCTTTCTCATCTAAAATTAAAGCTTCACCTGGGTAGTTTGACACACATTTATACCCCAGGAATGATTGAATGGATTAAAACGAAAAGTTTGACGATACCGGATATCCGTTTCAGTAATATGATCACCATGCAAGAACCTGCTCTTGGCCAGCCTCTCGTCGAGTTCACCAAGCAAACCAAATAATGCTTTCATGCTGTCATCGTAGTCTTTTTGTGAGGCAGCCATACCAATCTTGTAAGTTCCCCAATTGTAACTTAATTCAATCGAGTTACTCAGTTCGTCAATCTCTTCCTTCAAGCTCTCTGGACGCAAACCTCCTCCAGGTTTATTCACCTCTCTAATTTCCTCAGGCAGAAAAGCATCGAACGCATCGAAAAGCATACGGATAATGCCAACGCTATCGTTGTTCACTATAATCTTCTTCTCACGGTCCCATAGGAGCGGAACGGAATAACTACCTGTGTAATGGGGGTCTGCTTTCTTGTATAGTTCCCTGAAGTTCTTGACACCTTCAATGAGATCAGTGGCGTCCGAACCGCTTGTGCCGTCAAAGTTCCATCCGTTTGAGCCGTCACGATGAATTGAGACGACACTCAGGGCAATAATGGATTCAAGATGCTTAAGGCGATAAACGATATTAACTCGATGGGCCCAGGGACAGCCAAGATGTATGTAGAGGGCATAGCGGTCCTTCGCAGCAGGGAATTCCGAGTCTGGGTCGGGGCTGATCACAGATGAAAAGCGGGGTGGTGGCGGGGGTAAAGCCACTTGGGATTTTGGGAGGCATGACAACGACCTTTGATGGTTGAGTTTGTGTCTCTAAGTTGAGCTATGAGAGAGAGAAAGAGAGAGAGACTTTCAGGTGTGGGCCGGCCTCTGCAGTACTAAAGGGGGTTGGTTGGCTGACAGTTTGTATCTCCACTAGATGGACGAGAAAAGCTCAGCTGCGTCATGTAACCCAAATTAAAGAAGACCTGCATTGTTAAACAAGCGCAAACTGTGTGCTATCGTTGTGAATATCAAGATTACCATCAGAGGCCAGATTCTCTTACTGATATGATGATATGGAGCAGGATCACACTGCATTGCATAGTATTATGTCACACATCCAAGGCTTCGTTCAAATGTAGACAAGAGCCGACGCAGAGCACATGCATCATGTAACAGTCAATCGCACATAACATGGTTGCATTTCAAATACTGACTCATATCATACGTAAGAGAAGCGGGCATTACTCTGTACACACCCTAGTTATAAAAGTCTTATTCTAAACACCTCATACAACTAAATCAATTCTACGAATAGTTTAGAATAATTAAGAATCTCATTCTTTATTTCCCTAGGTAAAATAGGATAATTAATTATGTTGTGCCAGACTTTTAGAATAACAACTTTTAGTAGGGTGTACAGTATAGAGCAATGCCCGCCTCTCTTATGTCTCATTGCATCCAAACTACAGGGACCATTCCTTACAGCAATATTACTCAAGAAGGATTCCACTGCACAAAGATGATCATCATAGCTATGTCGTATTATAATACTATCGAACCAATCAATTAAGAGGCTTGCTTGATGCGATATGGAGAAATTCGATGACAATACGCATAGAACATTATCCCTTCTCAAGATATTGTACCCAAGAAGCAATTGGCTCAGCGGGGGCCTATGGCAATTTGGCGATACCTGGTATCGGAATTGTCCGTGGACAACACGCGAATTAGACAAGAATCGTGTATTACGAACCTATTCTACTCATTTCATTCGTTTACTTATTGCGCCACAACTGGCAACGAGAAACGAGTAGTGTCGAAATATAAATCTAACAGTCACCTCTATTAAAAACATCAACAGAAGAACCATGAAAAGATATAAAATAAAGCCCATCATACCCCCCTAGTCTTGAATACTTCAAACAATACCTTCAAAACCCCAAAAACATTTTCCTTACCTAACATGGTGTAATGCCCCCCCTCAACTTCATGAAACCCAACCTCTCCCTTCACAAACTCTTTCCAAAGACTCAAATGTTCCCTAAGCCACTGTTCTCTCGTGGCAGCAACTACAACTAATAGGGTACTGTACAATAAAAATCATCCATCTCTGCTACTAGACCCGAAGGTTCATATTCAGTAGCCATGCTCTGTAGTACGTATGTCAGATTCGCCCAGTGAACAAGCGCAATTAGAGTTAGCGAGCCCTCCTATACTATAGAACCTTCTATACCTTCCTGTCTAAGACTAGCGTAACTTATAAAGACTAGTGTGACTTATATGTACTAGCTGTGACTCTTCTGGAACTATATAGCGTATAGGCTGTCTCGCCTAATGTAGGAGTTATATGCTAAGTAAACAAAGGGGTAAACTCTAGTACAGTACGTTCCGTAACACCCCTGATCCTCGCTTAGGGTTTTGTAAGAGTTCTACCTAGTCAAGGCTAGGGTACTATCTATCTAGAATTATTTCATCTAATCATACATGTGATTACCATTAATAGCTCTACAACCTAGTCTATATAATATAACACATTCCACCCACCAAATACAGCCACGCACCTAACCTACCAATCCTTCACGCCCTCCACAGCCAAAACATGCGGCTCCCCACTAGCCGCCGCCCTCGCATTACTAATCTCCCACTCAAACTCCTTGAGAGCCCTTAACTCACTACCGACAAACAATCCCCCAATAAGGCCATCGATAACACCACCCGCGAGACCAAACGTGCTAAGGAACATCAAAATGAACGATACGTAATTCCTCGGACTGAACCAGACGGCGATTAAACAGGCGATCGCGACGAGGAGCCAAGCAAGGAAATGACACAGACGATAGCGTCGCTGTTTGTTTTCTCGCGCCCGGTACTTGATGATCATGGCGAGGATCTCGTCGTAGGTTTGCAGGGGCAGGTGTTCGGGGGGAGAATACTTGAATTGTTCGTTCATGGAACGGAATTCGCTGGAGGTGGGGGAGGATAAGAAGGCGCCTTTTTTCAAGGCGGTTTCTTCCTCTTCTTTGCTGGCTTCTGCTTCGATGGCCTTGGAATGGATGAGAGTTGTCTCGACGGAAAAGTGGTCACTGAGTGAGCATTGCAGATCCGGATGTCGAGATAACATTCCTACTTTGGCTGTCTTGACAGCCCAACCGCCATTCTCGGGATTCAGAGGGTCATAATTCGTGTTGGCAAATATATAATCTAAACGCTTAGCTTTAGGGTCGACACAGTCGCCTGGTATCTCGATTTGTGCTTTATTGGGGCCCAAAAGCTTTTGTTGAGCCTTATTCCAGCGCCATGTATTGAGAACACTATCGCACGTTGCACCGTTTTCTGTTATATTGAATTCGGCGGTGGGAATCGGTCGCCTTCTCGCCTTTTCGACAGGATCTTCAGATGCACCCAGAGACGAATCCGGATGTAGCAAAAGCCAGACATCTCGAACTGGGGCGTGTGTGCTTATTAGTCGATGTGCAAGTGAGAGAGGGATCATGTTGAAATCTCCTAGCGCGAGAACCAAATGACCGCGTTCGGAAGCGCCTCGAATCAGTTTTGCTATTTCCCAAGCTTGTGCAGTTCGATGGCAGATGTATGAATCGTTGGGTTCGGCTTCGTATGGGGCGTGGAGCTGGACTGGTCAGGATGTGTTCTTTTATATGAGATTGGCAGACTAGAAACTCACATGTGTAGTAAACACCTCGACAATATCTTTCTTGCCCGGTCCATATCGAATGCGCGCAGATGCCACTCCCTTCCCCACAAACCAATCGCCGCGAAAGAAAGCTGTAGGTCTTCCATTGAGAGGATACCGAAACATAGAACTCTCCTCGATTGGCCATTTGGACAGAATTGCAAGTCCTCCACCAAAGATGCCACTATGATAGAACTTCCCATACGGTAATATGCGCTTCGTCTCCTTGCGAATGGCCTGATAATCCTGTTGAGTCCAGCATTCTTGAAGACCCACGATATCGGGGATTGGATCCGCAGCGGCCAGACGTTTCCCAATCTCTTCCAGTCGTTGATTCCTGAACTTGGCCAAGTATTTGAGGCCCCAACAGTTCAACGTGATGACATTGATCTCGGTAGGGCATGGCTCGTCGAAGTCCATCGTTTGAAGCCGCCGCGGGCTGTCTATTTGTATGTTTGCAACTACAGCTACGGTACGGTTCGGAGATGTTGGATATAAAAATTGGAGGATGCGGAATTGAGGACGTTTCCAAATTAGGGTTGGGTTTAGGATAACCCTGAGAAACGGAATCTCACAGAGTTTCAAAGGGGGCCGAGTCTATCAGAAGGAGACTCTCGCTCACAATTCAGATTTCCAGCAAAACTGATGGCGAAGTCTTGTTTTGCATAGAGACACGCTAGCCCCTCTCTTTTACATGGCCTGACGTTGTCAAATTTCGGGGTCTGGGTCTGAGTGCAGCTCCTTCCGTTCCCTTGTGGAGCTTAACGCCTAACGCCTAAAGCCTGCTTTACGCTCCACATCTACAACAGGGATAGTTAGCCGCGATGCATGAGCCTTAAGCGCCACGCATTCATCGCAAGCATCCCCGCAACGTTACACAGCGCGGCTAATAAATGTGGCTCACGGATAGAAAGGTGGAGCAAGGCTGGAAATGGAATGGGCGAGGTGAAGCTGGAGCGGCTGTGGCTACGGGACCTTAGCTTGCGCGTAATATAATTTCAAGATCGCGATTTGTGTCACCGCGGACAACCTCAACCCCAACCTCAATCCACTCCACCACTCTCAGCGCAAACATGTCCGACTTTGGCGACTCCGCAGACGGCAATGGCACGCCAGCACCATCCACATCCACTCGCAGATCACCAAAACGAAGACGAGTCTACCATGACAGGGAGAACTCCACCCCGCGATACAGCTCCGAAGGTGTAGAGGATCACATCCCATATCGCTCCTCCAACTTGAACAATCGCCATGATTCGGAGCGTCGCAGGTCGCATGGCAGCGAGGAGAGGGAGAGAGAGAGGGCGAGGGACATGGAGAGGGACATGGAGATGGAGAGGCCATACCGAGACAGCAGAAGTCGAAGTCGAAGTCGATCCACCACGCCCATAGATACACCGCGATCCTCACATTCCCATTCCCGTTCCCTCGACCTGCCTTCTTCGCCGAAACGCAACCCACTGCGACTCAATTACAAACAGAAATTCATTCTACGCGGTCACAAAAAGGGTGTGGCTCAGGTACGATTCTCACCCGATGGACGATGGATTGCGAGTTGTTCAGCCGATGGCACCATCAAAATCTGGGATGCCTCCAACGGCAAACATATGAGGACCATGGAAGGCCATTTGGCTGGTGTGTCAACCATCGCATGGAGTCCAGACTCCAATACGATTGCGTCGGGGTCCGATGACAAGGCCATTCGACTATGGCACAGAGCAACCGGAAAGCCTTATCCTGCACCACTTCTGGGTCACCATAACTATGTCTACTCGCTCGCGTTCTCCCCAAAAGGTAATATACTGGTCAGTGGAAGTTACGACGAGGCCGTATTCTTGTGGGATTTGCGAGCCAGGAGGCAGATGAGAAGTTTGCCTGCTCATTCCGATCCCGTGGGCGGCGTCGACTTTATCAGAGATGGCTCCTTGGTATGCAGTTGCTCAACTGACGGACTCATGTAAGAGGTCACGCGTCTGCCGTCCCCTCGGACTTTGCTAACACCTCCCCTTCAGACGCGTTTGGGACACTGCCACCGGTCAATGTTTACGGACACTCGTTCACGAGGACAACGCCCCGGTAACACAAGTCCGCTTCTCTCCCAACGGCCGTTACATTCTCGCTTTTACCCTCGACTCCTGCATCCGTCTTTGGGACTATGTCTCGGGGCATTGCAAGAAGACCTACCAAGGCCATGTCAATAACAAATACTCTCTTGGTGGCGCCTTTGGCGTGAGTGGTACCGAAGGGTTTATCGTCTCTGGGAGTGAAGATGGTGACATTTTATTCTGGGATGTACAAAACAAAAATGTGGTACAGAGAGTCAGCGGACATGATGGGGTGGTTTGTTGGGTTGATACGTGTCCAGGGGCCACTGGAACGGTTGCAAGTGCTGGTTTAGACGGGACCGTGCGAATCTGGGTAGATGTGGGGGATGGTGCAGGGAATGAGGAAACAATTGCCGATTTGAAACTACACGACGAACCAGGCCATGATGCGTATCTACATGGAGAGGTCGTTGAAAATGAGATGATGGATCTGAAGACAGAAAACGGCGTTGTTGGTGGCTATGAGCATGATACCCCAAGAGATGATATAAGCATGGATGGTAATATTCGAGAAGATGACAAGAGTTATGTGGATCCTGACAGGATGGAACTTTAATTCAACCCTCCATACGAAATAACGCGAAAATGTTTGGATCCTCTTTTGCACCAGCGATTCGACAAAATAAATTCTGGACATCCATGTTGTTACAACCGGAACTTCCAAATCCGATCCTTTTGACGTAGACCAAGGCGGTGACAGTGCTAAAGCCACCCCAGATTCACCGAAAAGTGGAGTTCCGATGTGGCTTGGATGCAGATCTAAAGCAGATGCTAAGGTAAGCGAGGCGGGTAAGTTCACTGGTGAGTTTATTTTCACTCACGCTACTCGAAGCTACTCGAAGCTACTTGTTCCTCTAGCTGGCATCAGAACTACAGTAGAAGAAAACGAAACGTTTCATCAACGTGGTACTTCTGTTTAGAATTCGTCTGTCTTACTCGAGTGCAGAAGGCGCGATACCCAGCGGGACTGGCTCATTCGTTTGCGCATGGGACCGAGGTTCAGGAGACCGCGAGCCGTACCTGGTACCTTGTCTTAGCTTGTGGAACGCACCTTCAGTTGCTATTGAAATCGGATGAAATACAAAATCCTTCTGATTTCCCAGAATGGTCAATTATTTTTTATCTCTTCCATTCACTCTCTTCTTGAGCAACGGCACAGACATTCATGCCTTGCCTCCAGCTTCGTCGGATCTCCTCTCTTTCGGTTATACTCATACTTTGGCAAACATGTTTTCTCTCATTCTGGTCCAAACGTTCTATCTCTTCCTCTCGCTGAGTCCAACGATTCTCTCAGCTCCCGTGGCTGGGCCAACGGAAGCGGTACTGGCTTTCAATACACTACAGACATGGTACAATTCTACCTCTGGACTTTGGTCCACGACGGGATGGTGGAATAGTGCCAATTGTCTTACAACGATTGCGGATCTCGCAGCTGTGGATTCAAGTATCCTCGGAGCCGCAAAAGATATCTTTTCCAATACCTTCGTTCAAGCTCAGAAGACCAATCTTCAGATGTTGAAAGTTATCACGCCAACATACAATATTGAATCCACCTATGGAGACGATTTCCCCTCGTTGAAGAATTTTTCGACCGTGGAAGCAGCAGCTGCTCCTCCGCCTTCACATCCCCAGGGATTTGTGAATAGCTTCTACGATGACGAGGGTTGGTGGGCATTAGGTTGGATCCAAGCCTACGATGTAACCAAGGATCCAGCCTACCTGTCCGCAGCAGTAGACATCTTCAATGACATGGCACATGGAAATACCACTCCATGCGGTTCCACATCCATATGGTGGGACAGAAATCACACCTATGTGAATGCCATCGCCAACGAACTTCACCTCTCCGTCGCCTCGCATCTCGCCAACCGGATTCCAAATAACAAAACATACATCGACACCGCGAACCTACAATGGGATTGGTTCCAACGCAGCGGGATGATCAACAAGAACAACACGATAAACGACGGTCTCGACAAACAATGCAAGAACAACAACGGAACCGTCTGGTCCTACAACCAAGGCGTCATCCTCGGCGCCCTCGTCGAGCTCTCCAACGCCACGAACGACAAATCCCTCCTCCAAGTCGCATCCACCATCGCCACCTCGGCCATCAAAGCATTGAGCGACAAAAACGACGTCCTCCACGACCCATGCGAACCCTCTTGCGGGGCAGACGGCTCCCAATTCAAGGGCATCTTCATCCGGAACCTGCAAATCCTCCAAAAAGCCGCGCCGAACGATGCCTACAAACGGTTCATCGGCGCCAACGCGGCGAGTATCTGGTCGTATGATCGTGATACCCGGCCGGGACCGAAGACCAACGGCCTGGGATTGATCTGGAGTGGTCCCGTGGGCAGGGGGGGAAGTGTGAATGCGAGTACGCAGAGTAGTGGGTTGGATGCGCTGGTTGCGGCGCAGGCGGTGGGGGTGTTGCCTAGTGAGGGGAGTACGGCGCTTGCTAATTGATGGGATGTTGTGTTGCATTGCGATTTTCGGGATCTGGTTGTTTGAGGGATAGAAGGCATATGCTTTTTTCTGTTTTGTTTTGGTTTTCTTTTGGTTGGTTGGGTCTCGGCGTTATGGCTTTGGATCTTGCATTCTTGCATACTGTACAAGTATGCGTGATTTCCCCCCCCTTTTTCTTTTGTACAGTACTTCCGGTTTTTCATGAACGGGTCTGTCTGTGGTTTGGATACCCCCTCGAGATCGGGAATACGGAGTGAATTTAATTTCTTTACTATCATCTATCTGCTGTACATGTCTGGTTTTGATCCGTATCTACCCACCGTGTCTGTTTTTGGAAGGAGGGGTAGCGTATGCGTGAATGTTGCGTGCTTGGGTGTTGTTGGTGTGGGTATGGTGATGGTCGTGTGATTATATTTATTATACAGTCGGGTGAAAGATTGTTGTGATCTAGATGAATAAGAGTCTAAGAGAAGGTAGGTGGGTAGTAAGATACTACTGTAGTACTATAGGTATGTAGATTTCTTATTCTTATATATTCTGGGTTTGTGAAATATCTTGGACTCTTGCTTGGTTTATGAGTAGGACTTTTGGGGATACGTAGACTTTTGTAATAAAAAAAGATATGTGTATGTGTATGTGTATGTAAGTCTTGAGGTTTAAGATGAGGGAAGTATACCTACTTCTACTTCTATTTCTATAGAACTTGGTTGTTTTTAGAAGTATATCTATATCTATATACCTGGGATATAGCTAGGTGTCTGGTATAAGAATTCGATCAGCGTATCCCTTCCAGATACAAGAGTACTAAAAAAAAACGTGTACTCAAAGTAGAGTCATAGTATCCACTTCTATACCATTTTTTCTATAAGTTAAAGTCGTTTGGCCAACCAGGTCGCGTTCCTAAGCATTTAAGCCTTAATTAAACCTATTTATCGTATCCACTTATATCTACTAGCACTTTGAGTGCACGTTTTTTTTAGTACTCTCGTATCTGGAAGAGATAGGTAGTTGGCTACGATATAGATTAGATGTACTATACTTATAATATTTATATAATAAGGTAAGGGAAAGGAGCTTTAAGGTAAATGGTAAACTTAGGTTTAGGGTTTAGGGTTTAGATCTTGTTTTTGTTTTTGTTTTATAGATAGGAGGGGGAAGGAAAGAGTAAGGGGATAGACAATCTAGTTAAAAATCCTAGAGTCGCGATATAGATTTAATCCTCGTTCCTCGGATCCCTAAAGAGACTCTAGAATCCTTTATGTGGCCCAGAATTTGCCGAATTCAAAGTTACTACTATAGGAAAGGTTAAATCAAAGTTACTACTATAGGAAAGAAAGAGTAGGTCGGAGTAGGTCAAAGTAGGTACGATAAGTCAGCCGTAGGAACACTAAAACTCGTCTACACACATGCGACTCTTTACGCCTACGTAGCGGCACTTCTACCGGTCAGAAACGTACAATTTTCGAAGACAAGACAATACTTAATTAACCCTACAAATCAGTCTTATTTTCATGTTGTTCCGACATATACGCATGCGGCTACGTAGCCATTTATGTACAGGTGAGGCTCAAGTGCGTATACGGCTCTCGGGTAGAGCCCTGGCCGACCACTCACAGGTACCCCGAGGCTTTTCCGGGGATACGAAGTATATACGAGTTCTAGGCCACACAACGGCTCTAAGAGTCTCTCCTGAGACTCTTATACTAAGATTAGGGGATAGAAGAGATTTTAATTATTAGAACGAGAAAATAGATTTATTAAGTATTTTTCTTATATTTTAATATTTCTTATACTAGATAATATAAGAAGAAAGGATTAGATAGTAAACGAAATAGCGCTTTTAAATAGAATAATTTTATTCTAAGAAAGGGATTATAGAGTAATAATAGCGTATCTTATAATATATATACTTATTAGCTTCGTAGTATCTAAGAGTAAAGTAATTATAATAAAGTATAATTATTAAGTATTTAGTTAACTAATTAGAAGATTTAGTATTTTTCGATTAAAATCCTTTCTTCGATTTTTTTATATACTTATAAAAGGGGTTAGTACTACTATACCGGCGTACTATTAGGCTAGAGTTTATAATTAATAGTAGTAAACTAATATTAAAATAATAATATAATATTAATTACTACTATAGGTTATTATTAAAATAGGTTAATATATAAGTAGTAGCTTAAAACTTTAATAGAAGATAGGTCTTAGTATAGTTAAATACTAACTCTACTAAGGAACTACTACTTATTTAGGTATATTATAATAACAATTTATTAAAAATTTCTTTTAATCTTAGATCTAATACTTTATAATTTTCTAATAATATTAGAATTTTAATTAAATTATTTAGACTATTAGTTATTAAGTATTAATAGTTATATATAAGGGATACCTAGTATACTAGATTAAAGTACTAAAGAATAATTATATTAAATAAGTTACTCTAGAAAGTATAAGTAGGAAACTACCTAATATATATATAAAACCTACTCCCTTATTCTACCTGTTTTATAGTAGAGTAGTAGAAATACTATATTAGTATATCGGCTAATAATATACCTCTTTTCTACTATTGTAACTAGGTTTAATTAATTAGATTCGAAGGTAATTCCTTTAAATTTAATAACTTTATAAACCTCTTAAACTTTACTTTATCTAGGGCCTTTATTAATCTATCTACTACTATAAACCTAGTTAGTATATACTATAGATCTACTATCCTAGATTCGACAGATTCGTAGATATAATAATATTAATAAATAAAGTACTTTATCTTTTAATAGAGTTCTAAGTTCTCTAAGATCGAAAGTACTCCTTAATAATTACTATATAGTTAAATAGACTATATATCTTTAGTATTTTATCTAATTTAAAATATTAGCTTACGTATCTATATAAGCTCTATAACTATCTTTATAATACTATAAAATTTAGATTTAGTAGTACTTTATATAGTATAAGATTAACGCTTTAATTAATAAGATATAACTCCTCCTATAAAGAAGAATATATATTCTAATATTAATCGACTAGTAGCTTTATAATTACTCTAGCTAGTATTACTATATACCTTTAATATTATATTATTAGAACTATATATACTATCTTCTAATACTAAAGAAAGTAAGTTAGTACCTTTAATATATCTTAAACTACGTTTTACCTAAGTAATATATACTTTTAATAGGTTATTAAAATAGTAAGATAATACTAATATAGAGAATACTAGGTCTATTTAAGTAATATAACTAAGATATATAATAGAACNTTATTAGAGTTTTAATAGCTTTATAATCCTTTATACTAAACTTCTCTAAGACCTTTTAGATATAAGCGTCCTAGTATAAATATAACTTTCGAGCCTCTTAGTCTTAAATAATACGAACTCTAAGGAAGTATTAAGCTAGTCTAAGGTTGTCTATTTTAAAGTACTTTTATAAATTAACCTTTATTTAGTTTAATTCCTTCTCTACCTAGCTTATAATTAATATATTATTAATATATATATATATAATAATACTTTTACTTTTATTTATATAGATATAGTTATTAGTAGTTATAAGTAATAGTTTAATCTCTTTTAATACTCCTTAAAGCTTATTTTACTAGAGTCTTAGTAATTATTTAAGTCTATATAGCAATTTATTAAGTTTAATAATATTATCTTTTAAAAATACTTTATTACTATAGTTATTAGTCTATTCTAGTAGTAATACTTTATATACTTCTTTATTAATATCTTTATTAAGAAATATACCTATAATATTTATTTATTTAATTTTATAATCTAATATAACTACTAGAGTAAGTATAAGCTTCTAGGAGGTTAATTTAACTACCCCTATAAAAGTCTATAAATAATCGATACTATACTCTTAATAGAATCCTTTAACTACCTAGCATACCTTAAACTTAAGGATCTTTCTATTTTAATCTCTCTTTATTTTAAATACGTACCTCCTAGAGAAGTACCTTAAACTACTTAGTAAGCTATTCCTTAGATAAACTATCTAAGTCTTCTTATATTTTAACTAATTATCTTTAGCCTTTTTAGTTATACGCTAGTAGTAAGCGTTTTTACTCGAATATACTTTAGTAAGGGTCTAAGGATTATTAGTTATTACTTATATATCTTTAATTATACTTAGAAATATATTTAAAAGATTAGTTTTATCTAGTTTACCCTTCTTAAATTATAGGGCCTTTTCTTTAGTAAACTAGAGAGTAGAATCTTATACTATTTTATCCTTAGTAAATAGTCTTATCTATAGATAAGTATTTAGATTAACTATAGAATAACTCTTATTTTTCGAGCCTTTTAGTTATTCGAGAGCCTTTTATTAGTTCTTACTTTTAGAGTCTTCTAGAGTATTAATACCTAATATATCTCTTTCTCTTTTAATAAACTCTAATACCCCTTGCTTAAAGTTATATTTATTATTAAATCTACTAGGTAGAAAAATAACTTAGTAGGGGTTAATTAATAGGTCTAAAACTCTATTAGGCTCTTAAGCCTCTTAGGTTAAATTAAAGTATATATTAACTCGATTATAAACTTATTTATCTAGTCTAGAGATAAAACCTCTTTTATTAAACCTAATATTAGAGGAGTATATAATACGCCTATATACGTTAAGTAAAGGAACCTAAATACGCTATATTCTCTAGCCTTTATATCTAATAAGTACTCCTTAGTATATATAAGACTTTAACTTTTTATTAATAATTCTATTTTTAATTAGAATATAAATATAGGTTTTATAACCTAGTACTTAAAAGTATTTTACTAATAGTTTATTATTCTTATCTAGATAAATAGTATTAAAATATATTTTATAAGGAGTAATCCTATAGAGTATAGAATTAGTAGATTTATTTATAACTTCTACTACTACTTTAAGTATTTTACCCTATAATTTTAGGTTAATATTTTAGTTAAGTATTATACTCTTTAATTATTTAATAATTATACGAATTACTCTTTTAGCTATACTATTTTATTTAAGAGAGCGCGAAGTAGTTATCTCTTTTTAGATACTAAACTCCTTAGTATACTCTTCGATCTTATTAATCGTATACTCCCTACCTCTATTAAGGCGCTACTTTTTAACTTTAATACTATATTAGGTATAAATATAGGCCTAGTAACTTTTAATATAATTCTAGGCCTTACTTTTCTTTTCTAATAAATATATAGTTTAATATTAAGATACCTTATCTATAATAAGTATTCTATAGTTATAACTACTATAAGCTATAAGAGAAATTTTAAAGATATCTATATAACTATAACTANTTCTTAAGAGTTAGGATCTACTATTTTTAGTCTATATCTTATAGGTTTTCTAGTCTTATAAGGGTTATAAAGTACCTCCCCCTATACTAGCGTTAGTATTATTTATATTTCTATATCTTTTACTACCTTTTTAGTAGCTCGAACTATATTAAGTTCTAAATATACTATTCGATAATAATAGAGCTAAAGATTAGACCTAGTTTTCTAAATAGTAGTAGGTACTAGAATAGCTACTATATTACTTAGTAATAATTTAAGTAAGAATTCTAATATTAATTATAGTTATTAGTATACTAGGTATATATATAAAGCTTTTATAAGATAATAATTATTATTTAGAAGACCCTATAACTTATTAGTAGAACGACTCTAAAGTCGACTACTACTAATTATACTACTATACTAGTTAAAGATCTTACTAGAGAACAAGTTTACTCTTCTATTAAGAATCTAGTAATAATTATTTAATACTACCTTATAAACCTTATCCTTATTAACTCTTAGGTATAATATAATAGTTCCTTTATCTATTATTTTAACTTTACTACTAATAACTTAAGTACTTCTAAGTAATTCGACTTTTAAGTTATAAAAGTATATATAGTTATAGTAAATATAAGCGTTAGCCCTAGTATTATAAAGAAACTTTACTCCTAGACTAGTTTTAGCTATATTTAAGTAATAAAACATTATATTTTATAGTATACTTATATAAGAGAATTACTCTTTTATATCTTTATTAGATAAGTCCTCCTTTTTATTTTTATTTTTAGTATCCTTTTTATTAGTTAAAAATAATAGATTACCTTCTTACTTCTTATTATTCTTCTTTTCTTATTTAGTATAAGCTATTAAATTAGTTTTAAAATAGGAATTCTAGGTAGTACTTTTATAGTACTCCTTATATTTTTTATAATAACTATAGCTAGTTCCTTTAGTCTTAGTATTTTTAGTATTATCTCTCTTATTAAAGTTACTACCTTTATCCTTAGTATTTTTACCTAAGTATATAACTATAGTACTAATAGTAGACTTTTAATAAACTTTATTAAAAATATTATATTATAACTCTTCTATAGAGAGTAACTTAATAGACTTATTTAACTCGACTTATTAAGTTATTATCTATCTTATATTAACCTAAATTAAAAACGTATTCTTAAGTCCTCTAAAGAAAATAATATATTACGCTCGGTTATCTATAACGTAGCTAAGCTATAAGATCTACTAGTATAAATTATTAAATTTCTTAATAAACTTAGTTAGATTATTATATTTCTTATAGGTATTAGTCTACTACTTATTTATAAGGTTATATAAAGTAGTATCTCTACTACTTTAATACTTAAACGCTAATATATCCTAAGCTTCTTAGGCGTTAGTATATCTAGTAATAATATATAAAGTATCTCTAATATAATTAGATTAGATAGCTTATATAGCTAAAGCGTTACTAATCTTATACTTTATTTATATATTAGTTTTATTCTAAGTATATATCTTAGTCGAACCTAGTAGTTTAATCTTTAGAACTATCTTTAGAACTATATAATCTAGATAGATTACTTCCTTAATATTAAGTTATTCTAATAAGTACTCTAATAACGTTTTCTACTCTATATAATTAGTCTCTCCTTTAAACTTAGCCTTATTAGCGAATACAAAGCTTATACTATTCCTTATCGAGGAGGTATAAGCTATATTATTAGATAGGTTTATACTTAGGCCTAGAGATCTAGGAAAAGAATCTAATAATAAGAATAGGCTTAAATTATAGCTTAAATTAGTATAAGATTTATTATTATTAAATCTTATTAACGTTTTAAGATCTTATACTCCTTAGAGTATTTCTTCTAATAGTATAATAATCCTTAAGCGAATTACTCTAGATTAATTAATTAACTCTTAAATCTCCTTAGATAATTTAAAGGTAGTATTACTATTATTCTAAACCTATTAAGATAAGATTATAGCTCTTGTTTAAAGTAATTCTTCTTAAACTAAGAGATTAGAAGACTTAGTCCCCTCTTAGATAGGCGAATCTACCCTGTCCTAGTAGCTACCGCTACTATTTTATAAACCTATATCTAGTATATCTAGATCCTAGCTCGATTCTTACTATAGTTTTATTAAACTTATTAAACTTTTACTAAGTTTAGACGTAAATTGTCCTAGCGAGTTATATAAATACTCTCTCTTAGATATATATAAATAAATAAATAGGTAATTAAGGACCTAGGCGAGCGTTCTAGGCTTAGAACCTATTAATAGTTATATATAAGGGATACCTAGTATACTAGATTAAAGTACTAAAGAATAATTATATTAAATAAGTTACTCTAGAAAGTATAAGTAAGAAACTACCTAATATATATATAAAACCTACTCTCTTGTTCTACCTATTTTATAGTAGAGTAGTAGAAATACCATGTTAGTATATCGGCTAACAATATTAAGTTATTACAAATATTAAATTCTTAGACGCCGGATTAGTAGTACGACGGCATAGTAGTACTAACCCCTCTTACGGGTAGGTAAAAAAATAGATTTTTTTTAAAATCGGAAACTAATCAAATGCTGATTAGTCGAAAAGTTATCACGTAAACACAACACAACATATCACTATAAAGACTTAATTATTATATACTCCGAAGCCAACAAGTATAGATTTCACGAAGAAAGGAATTGTTTGAAAAGATTTCATACAAGTGAATGCAATGCGCTTACACCTCATAGTAACCTAAGCGCACATATAGTATACATATTCCACACCACAAGTCTCGAACTCTTCCCTAGCTCCTTGTATTTCGACCCCAATAAAATCCAACCTTCACAACCCCACCTCCAACAACAGCGAAGTTTACTTCGCAATGATTATTGGCCTCTTTGGACTCTCTACAGTATCCAGCACCGGCTGGCCCGCGGGGTCAAGATTCTCAATTATGAATTGCGTCGGGTCCTCAGTCACGGGTGCGAGCGTACCATCCGGCGAGCTCGTAATATTATGAATTTTTCCGGGACTAAACAAAACCCATTAGTTCCATTCAACGTCCATAGAGCAAGGAATGCAAGACACTTACCCCTTCCCTTCAAACGAGTATACGAACTCGTAGCTAACTTGCAGAGCGAGCTTCTTCGGTGCGCCCGTCTCTATGTGGGGTTGAGGAACGGCGAGGATTCGATGTTTGATTGTTCGCGTCGCGACGCCGGTGGTGGCGAAATCCAGGCTGGCGTGGGTGGGAGTACAGGTTTCGTAGCTGTCTCTGGAAAGGCCGGCGTGGGTTCCTGTGCAATTGGCGGAGAAGGCAGGTGGTCTTTCGGCGTCGGCGCCGAAGTCGTCGCCCGCGACCTCGAATGCTGACGTGGGTGTTAGTATATAGAAGGAATTGATGAGAGGGGTACGGACACCATGTGCAGTCATTTTGAACACCGCAAGTGGCGATCCAGTTTGTGACTGTCCAGTTGTAGCCCGTCTCGACGGGGCCGTTTCCTGAAGGTTGTTGAGGTTGAGGGAGTGCGGATACCGACGACAGTAAAGTCGTGGCGGCGACGAGGGTATTGAAAAGCATGTTGATTTGAAATAGAGATGAAAAGATTGTCAAGGTTGCAAAGAATGTGAAGGGAATGTTAAAAGTAAGGCTTCCGGGAGCAAAGAAAAGAGCGATGGCTCACATCTGGCTACTCATCCCATCTTATTTATATATAAAATGGGTGGGCAGGAAAAGGTGTGATACCTCTAAATTTGATCGTCGACAAGAATCGTTGGGGCGTGTGACAAAATCAAGACTTTGAATCGCTTTATTTAGAACTCTGGGGCAATAAGGAGGGATGATACTTATACGAAGTAAAGAATCTAGACAGCCCGGGTCGCCCCCGCCTGTATACGAGTTATTATAGGCAGGGTATAGCCCCACGCTATAGCCCTCTAAGCCAATTGAATTGTCCGATTTATATAGAGGTATATCGAACTAGAAAGTGACAAGCGGGGGGAGACCCGAGCTGTCCAGATCCTTTGGATTACTTTGCCCTAGGCGTAACAGACCTGGTAATTTAGTAGGTATACAAGGGGGTTTTCAGTGGAGTTTGGGGTAATGATCCACTCGCTTGTAACATTTTACCCAGGGGCGAAATCTACTTNTAGGGGTGAAATCTACTTTGAAGTACTTCGTACCTATACTTCGTAGTTTCAGTAAGGCTGCTCCGGCTTATCGGTTTGTACGACGATCGTTCGGGACTAACCGCAGTCGAAGTTAAGTCTCCCTCTAGAAGGAATTCATGGGCGCTGTAAGCAGTTATCGTTAGAGGAGTTCGATTTCCATAGTCGGAGAATATACCTTAGCTTCTAAGAATCGAGACCCGTTCTCCGAACTGGACCGAAATAGGTACGAGTACGGCTTGAATATATTAAGAAAATTTAAGCAATGAAATATACCTATAATAACAACACCTTGCGCCGTACCCTATGAAATTAAGTAAGAATATAGTTATTAAGGTTATTTTTAATAATACTTCGAAGTACATTATGCCCGGTAGCAGTTTAATACAAGGGAACCCCTACCAAGAGATCTAAAACAGACGATCACGATACTTGGCTATTAGCGACGACGTAGTACTTCGTATTACTCTACGGACGGACTTGTCGGAGATTTTTCTTCCTACTTAAGTAACCTAATGAAAATGTAATATATATACGAAAGTAAGTTTAATATCTTTTACGAGATACTTTAGATATATCTTATATATAGGTAGCTAGATACGGTATCCTGAATATACTACTAAACCAGATAACTAAATCGTGAATCGTAAATCGCAAAAGTTATATATTTACTACTACCTACTATAATAGAGTAGCTATACCCCTACACCCCTACCCTTAGTCTTCACGTGCCTAGGTAGGCATTTTCACGCTATATATACACGTCATCTTACTATCGCACCCACCATCCGCCCCCCCTCCTAATAGTATCCTTACTATCGCTACTTCCTTACTATCGCTACTTCCTTACTGTCGTATACTCGCTATCGCTATCGCTATCGCTGTTATAAAAAAGAGAGAAGGGAAAAGTAGGAGGGAGAGAGTTAGGAAATATAGCTAGGTAGCAAACAATTGTTAGCGTAGTACGTGCTAGCCTAGCCTCTTTAGGAAGGTAGTATTAGGGGCTAGGAATAAGCGACACGTACGAAAATATTTCCTCGCTTCTGTCCCCTCCGCTACCCTCTCTCTCTCTCTCTCTCTCTCTCTCTCTCTCTCTCTCTCTCTCTCTGTATACTAAACAACATACTAGGGCACAAGACTAGTATAATAGCGAGGGTGGGCGACAGCGAGGGTAACGAGTGTATACGCGGAAACTTCAAGGCTGTGAAGTTTAAGCGAGGGTAGGGGTGTGGGGGTATAGGTATAATAGTAGGTAGTAAACATAAGACTTTTACGATTTGCGATTTGCGATTTGGTTATCTGGTTTAGTAGTACATTTAGGATACCGTACTAGAGTACAAAGGTACCTACGCGAGAGGAAATCTACTCGCGAAAACGCTTCCCTAAAGAAAATCACTTCTAACAAATCAAGAAAAGATCTATATAAAACAAGCCCTACCAAAAATCTCTCTTCAAAATCCAAAAAAGCAAGATATAAACCCACTAACCCCCCCTCCAAAAACCCCAAAAAAAGAAGTCACAGTCCAGCAGCCATTCAAGGAAAGGAATCCAAGAAATTCAACTCACAAGGCTTAAAGAAGCACTCTACCCACTGGTCCCTACGCCCAGCATGTTCAGTTTTGGTGCATCATACCTACAAAGGTAGGTAGAAATTAGTGAGATAAGATCCGGAGGCAAAGGTCTCCCGAAAAACTCGGCACCTGTCTGTGGATGGACCCGTGGGTGTGCCCACAAGGTTTGGTAGATAATTAAGGTTTCTAATTTTTTTTTTGTTAGCATGAGATTCGAGGTTGTGGATTTTACCGCTGGACTAGATGACTTTGTTTGTTGGAGAGAAATGTGGTATTTGGGGTTATGTTTGGGAGGTAGAGGGAAAGTGGGGCTGAAGTAGCCGAGAAAGGCGGGGGGTAGAGGGGTAGTGAATGAATGACTTGGTGGAAAAGATGTCTTGCTGCCTCGCAAGATAGGTTAGGAGAGATAAGATATACGTACGAAACTAGAGTTATGCTAGTAGAGGTAGGAAGGGAGAGGTAGGTGCTTACTGATTACAAGTATTCTAAATCGCGAGAATTTGGAAGCCCGGCTAGGTGTTAAAAGAATCTATTTTTTGTACAGAGCGCACCCGAAATACTACAGATGCTACTCATTTCCCCTTCTTGACCCAACCCTCCGCAGCTTCTCTACCAGCAGTAACTTTATCATCAACAATCGTGACAGCCTGCTGAGTATGAATCCTTGCCATCCTCCACGCCTTCTCGATACCCTCTCTTGTTCGAATGTGTCCATCTGCAATGGCAGGGAATCTCTGCTCATACTTCCACAGCAAATCCGAAACATTGCGCATCGTCACTGGCAATACAACCCAACCAGCCCCAATACCAACTGCCAACGGTACCACAGCCCTCAACATGATATTTCGATTACGGGAAACGATGCTTCCTGTCATGGCTGCTACGAGTACGTATATTGAGCCTGGCATCAATTTCTCGCCCGTTTGTGGTGCGGGTGCTAAGGAAGCGATTGTGCTGGTAAAACTTGACTCGAGGTCTAGGGCTGAATCCATTATCTCGTTGACCTTGTTCTCGGCCGCAGCAGCATGGGCATATAAGAACATCCGCGTCTTCCCTATCTGAACTGCCAATCGATCGGTGGGTGTTGGTGATGGGGATTTCGTTGGGGTGTGGGTTGGAGCTGCGCGGGATGGGCGAGTTATGGTTGCTGGAGGGGCTGGTTCGTCCTCGTAGTCGTCATATATTGGTTTTCTGCCCTGTAAACCCCTTTAGCTCGGGCTCAAGAAACCATGGATTTGCCATCTTACTCTGGATCCATTTGGAGATTCTGCGTGCAGAGTGGTTCGAGGGAACAACGCTCCGACTGCAAGGACAGCGCCGGTTGCTACGGGAGCAAATCGCTGCGAGGATAGTCAGAAATGGGTCAATTGATGAAGTCAGAGTATTGTACATACCGTCCGCATGAACACTCGTGAAGCCATGGCTCAATAGGCGTCGGCGACGATGTGGGAGTTCAAGGAAGTGGATGGTTGATTTCTATGGGTATCCAAATGCAGTGGAAGAAACGAGTGTGAGGTTGTCGCGCGTCGGGCAAGGCTGAGCTGCACGTGCACTGAGCAACAGCCTTCTCCCCTCCATCTCCCAGCTCCCATCACCACCTCCATCACTCTTTTTCGTCTTGCTCTTGTATTCACATCTGCTTTGGTGGTGGTAGTCAGTATCCAATATTACGAATGGGCGAGATATGTTGAAGGCCGCCACGACTCGATCATGGATACGCTCGAGATACATCCGCCGCCAGCGAACTTTTCGACAACCTTATTCCGTCGCATCGGCCTCTCCCCTCCATAAACATCAAAATGACCCACGAGATGTATTACAAACATCCGCTCCAGGAGCAGTACACGATGACAAGATCTTGCGTCAGATTTTCGATTCTCCGAGCTTTTGGAAGGACTTTTCACAGCCTTCGAAAGCCGCATACGAAGGCCCAAGCTATGGCCTCTTCCAGAACAAATACCTGACGCGCCCTCGAGGGTTCAAGGATTTTGCACAAGCGAGTCTCAAAAGAGCAAGGCGGATTGTGCATGAGGTTCGAGTGGCGAAGACGAAGGAAGAATATCAAGCGATGGTACGGAAGTTGGACAGGCTCAGTGATTTGTTGTGCAGAGTGATAGATCTCTCAGACTTCGTCCGGTCGACGCATCCGGATCCAGAAATTCAAGCGGCAGCTACAAGTGCTCACAGCATGATGTACGAATACATGAATGTCTTGAATGTGGAAACTCGTCTAGCTGAGCAGTTGCGCGTGGCGATGAAGGACCACCAAGCGGGATGGGGAGAACCTGAGAAGATGGTTGCTCGCATCCTGGAGAATGACTTTGAGAAATCCGGAATTTATTTACCCAAAGCCCAGAAACGACGGTTTGTGGCTTTATCACAGGAGATTGAAGGCATTGGATTTAGTTTTACTGATACCATGACCCCTGTAAAGGACTATATTTCTTTCAAGGCCAATCAGTTGACGGGGATAAATCCATTATTGCTTCAGCAATTCAGTAGTGGATGGGGAAACGTCACGATACCTACAGTTGGTTGGCCATCGGTCATGGCCTTGCAGACTGTCAAGAATCCCGACGTGCGAAAGGATATTTACATGGCCACTCGTACGGCTTCCCAGAAAACCATAAGAAAGCTAGAATCATTTCTGACGAGGCGCGCGGAATTGGCCAAGCTTGTAGATTTTGAAAGTTATGGCCAAAGGGCTCTTGACTTTAAGATGGCTGGAAATCCCGAAAATGTCCAAACATTCTTGCGAAATCTAAATGACCGTCACAATAAAGCAGTGGCAGCGCAATTTGCAGAACTTCAGGCAGCCAAATCAATGGATACTCAAACCAAAGGTTCTGTTCTACAACCATGGGACAAGGATTATTATATGGCTCAAATACTTCAAAAAAATCACTCCAAGAAGCGAAGGCCTGATTTTCTCCATTCGTACTTTTCCCTTGGCACTGTGATGCAGGGTCTATCAAGACTTTTCTCGAGACTGTATGGTATACGTCTTGTGCCCAAAGAAACGCTACGCGGGGAGACTTGGAACCCAGATGTCCGGAGGTTAGATGTTATATCTGAGACTGAAGGCCGAGTTGCTGTTTTATATTGCGATCTGTTTGCTCGTCCGGGGAAATCTCCCAATCCTGCACATTTTACACTCCGTTGTTCAAGATGGATCAGCGATGAAGAGATCGATGAATGCCGGGCAGAGGCTGATTCGCTGTTTGAAACCCCAGAAGAAGCAGCAACTGATGGCATGGCCACTTCCACAGAAGGCAAACCAGGAGGGATAATGCAACTCCCTACCATTGCTCTGATTTGCGATTTTGCAGTTTCGGAATCACAAAAACCCGCCTTTTTAACCTTTGCCGAAGTGACAACTCTCTTCCATGAGATGGGTCACGCTATCCATTCAATCCTCGGCCGAACAGAATTCCAGAATATTTCTGGAACTCGAGTAGCATCCGACTTTGCTGAACTCCCTTCAATATTAATGGAGCACTTTGCTGCTGATGAAACCGTCCTATCAATGTTCGCACGCCACTACGAAACAGACGAACCACTACCCTACGAGATGATTTCCGAACAACTAGCTATCGACCAAAAACTCGAAGCCTTCGACGTAAACAACCAGATCATTCTCTCTCTCCTCGACCAAGCTCTCCACTCAGACCAAGCCCTGCATCCATCTTTCAACAGCACAGAAATCTACCACGATCTGCAGAGACGTTACTCACTCCTTCCCCCAGATCCGAAAGATACCTGTTGGCAAGGCTTCTTCGGACATCTGTATGGATATGGCGGTATGTATTATAGTTACCTGTTCGATCGGGCGCTTGCTAGACGGGTATGGAAGACGGTCTTCAAATCCGGGGAAGATGGCGGATCGGTAAGTAGGGAGAACGGGGAGAGGTTCAAGGAGCATGTTTTGAGTGTTGGTGGTGGTCGGGATCCTTGGGATTGTTTGGCGGATGCGATGGGGGATGAGAGGCTGAGCTCTGGGGCCGATTCAAGGTCGAGATTGGATCTCGTTGGGAGTTGGGGGTTGAGGGGGAAATAAATATGAAGTAGTCAATTGTGTTGATGGGTGTTATATATGTCTGTATGAATATAATTCCAATCCAATCGAGGCAATACCATACACCCCCAAGTCACATCTATGGTGAGATTCTGACACAAAAACCTAGGTCTTCGCTCTTGCAATTCTAACAAGCCTTCATAAGGGGTGGCTAGTGTTCCGAGCTAAGGAATTAGAGACAAAAGTACCACCTCCCATCAAGATATCAACTCTTTTTCCATCATCTCCAAAGCCTCATTCCGGTGCATCTCATTATCAAAATCCACAATAAAGTCCCACCTCCGCAACAAGCTCGCCCTCAATTTCTGCAAATCCAACTTCGTCCATTCACCTAAGCCGAGCATGATAAGACCCGTATCCCGACTCGACTCAACAATCTGCTGTGTGCGCGGGCGACGAACCTGATCATACACCTTCAGAGCGGCCAAAGCCTCAGCGGTTGTCTTTGCACGGCCAAGCAAAGTCGAGAGAATGAGGGTATCTTCGATGGACATGCTGCCTCCGGAACCCTGCCAGGGAGAGGTGGCGTGAGCAGCGTCGCCTGTGATACAGATAGATCCTGATGTATAGGTGTGGGCGGGGGGATGCTCCCAGAGGTATATGGCTGGTTGTTTGGGTTGATCGCAGAGTAACTGTTGGGTTTGTTAACTGAAAAAATCCTATATTCCTGCCTATGGCCCTTGCCTCGATCGAAGAAAGCCCCCCATCATCCATGGATATGAAACTTATGTCTGCGAGAGATAGGAAAGCATTCTGACTTACTTTATCTACAGCATTGTATAAATGTGGTGGCCAGTCCTGATAAATCTTTCTGATCTCATCGACACTCACAGTACGATGCCAACGATCCGACTCTTCAGCGTCCTTCTCATACGAAGCAACAACAAACTGCACCAATGGGCCTTGAGGAGTATTCAAGAGGTTGTGCAACAAGTAGGCACCATTTCCAATCCACATACACTCCCGCGCATCTTCAATATTCACGGCATCGTTACCGAGACTCGCTTGAGCTTCTGCATATGACTTCAAGGTCATAACAGCCCACGAACCAGTGTTTCTAGGAAAGGCAGCAGGGTCATTCTCACCGAGGATGAACTTCCGAATGAAGCTGCGAATACCATCAGCTCCAATCAGAATATCGCACTCATGTGTAGTCCCGTCCGTGAAATGGAGGAGATTAGAACCATCATCGTTCCGGTCGATTCTAACGAGCTTCTTCCCCGCATGCATCCGGTCTTGAGGTACATCGACAAGCAATTCCTTCAGAAAAGCTGCACGATGCACGATACTAGTAACCCTTCGCTCATCGCTGTCATCCGTTTGGTCAATCAATTTCCCTGCATCGTCTCCCTGGGCAAGCATATATCGAACGCCCCGCATCGGAACAGCACCGGCTCGCTCGAGACATTGTGCTGCCGAAGGGCCGATTAGATCTAGTGCGGCGAGAGCGTTCCGTGCTAGTCCGATGGCCATGCCGGCTTCTCGGAATGTTGGCTGGCTCTCGAAGATGTGGACGTCGAGCTGTGGATAGGAGAGGAGGGCGTGGATGAGGGATGCACCTGCTAGGCCACCGCCGGATATGGCGATTCGAATTGATGGAGACATGGATGAAGGAAGAAGAGACTTTTGCGTGTGGCTGATATTGTGAAAATGAGAGTTGCGAGTTGTTGCGGCTTTCTTGGGGGACGGGGTTGTGTTGGTTTTTGTTGGTTTGAGATACGACTTACCAAATCGGGTTCTGATACTACAACATGTATCATCTCTCCTACAGAGTTCCCTCTTCTTAATGTACTATGTGGAATTCTCCAATCCGGACAGAGAGATTTAAAACATATGGCCATGGCAATTCCTTTCTACCGAGTCAATTACCAGGTAATGACTCTGTAAAGGTTATTCTACAAAACTTATGGCACAAACAAAATGATTGTCTTAGCTTTAGCAATCTAGGCTAACAAGACGTAGGTTTTTATAATAACTCCAAGCAAAATTTATTAACTATTTTAGTAGTACGAAGCTTGGAGGATAAAATCATTCTTCAGACGTGTATAGAAAGTAACGAGCACGTCGCTTACGCAAGAAAACCACGATCGGTACTCAGTAGCGAAATCCCGTACCCACTAGTCGTATAGCAAAACATATACTAATTGGCCTGCCCCTTTTTTAGAGATTTAACCGTGTACTAAATTACTTAGCCAGATATTGATCCGGAGGTCCTATAAGAATTCCATGGTATAGTATATTTACTACTTATCTATTTGATATGTCATGATCTTTGAAGTTATAGAACAGAAGGTTTATAGAGCTTCAAAGACATTAAAACGGGATCTTACTTATATTTCATATTTTAAAAATTCCCGGAGATATATTAGAAAGTTACTAAACTACGAAGATAGCATATGTGCTAATTAAGTAAAACGAACTAGCATTCTCCATCGTAGTCAGCGTTCAGAACCCACGTAGTAGTACTTACTTATATTTAACTTAATTAAACTAATTGCGCGGTTGATTAGTTTTCTTTACAGAAATAAATTAGAGTATCTAGCACTCCCTACTGGTTGAGTAGACTATAAATAATGTAAATTTAGGCTCGGCTCTTACTCCTCGTTTATTACGCGACTTACTTTCTAGCCCGAACTGTTTTGATCTACTTATCGCTGTAAAAAACTAGAGGCGACTTTCAATGTAGTCATACCTCACATATAAATCGGGTTCCTTCCTCTTACACCTCACAGAAATTTCCTACTCGTTTTCTTAAGAACAGATTGAAATTTATAGGAGTGACTAGCGAAAGAAGTGACATCGGGTAACCTGGTTACACCAAAAATACCCGGTCCATACCCGGCCCATACCCGGCTCACCTTCCTAAAATAGCAATCACGTGAACGACCCCTCCATCCCTCCCGTTCGGCCCTTAACGTGGGGTGACTCAATCAGAACATTCTTATACAACTCAAAAGTTCTCAACCCACCACGCCAACAGAATGGCAACCATGACCCCCGAAGAATCTATCGCCCTCATCAAGTCGAATCTCGCCGAAGTCCTCAATCCCGAAATCATCGACGATGTCATCCTCACCCAAAAACGACCCCTCAAAGTCTACTGGGGAACTGCGCCCACAGGAAAACCCCATTGCGGCTACTTCGTCCCCATGATCAAGATCGCAGAACTTTTAGCTGCGGGCTGCGAAGTCAAGATTCTGTTGGCAGATGTACACGGTTGGCTTGAGACTGCGGGAGATGCTTCTTTCGACTTGATCCAGGCGCGTGCGAAGTACTATGAGAAGGTGATTAAGAGCATGCTGACGGCAATTGGTGTCGATATCACGCGGTTGATTTTTGTGCTGGGGAGCAGTTACCAGGCGTCGGAGGCTTATAGATGGGACCAGTGGAAGTTTGAGAGAATTGTGAAGGTCCCTGCGGCGATCAAGGCGGGGAGTGAGGTGGTGAAGAATGCTGCGGAGCCATTCTTGGGAGGACTGCTTTACCCTTTGATGCAATCGCTGGATGAGCAATACCTGGATGTGGATGTGCAGTTTGGTGGTTTGGATCAGAGAAAGATCTTTACCTTTGCGCTCGAGAACCTGCCGAAACTGGGATACAAAGCGAGGGCGCATTTGATGAATGCGATGGTTCCGGGGTTGGGAGAGGCTGTCAAGATGAGTGCTAGTGATGCGGAGTCGAAGATTGATTTATTGGATTCGCCAGACGCAGTGGAGAAGAAATTACGAAAGGCAAAGTGCGCGCCGAAGGAGGCTGCTGGTAATGGTGTTGTTGCGTTTGTGGAGCATGTCTTGATGAGAGCCCTTGCTTTGAAGAAAGATGGTTCAAAGTTTACCGTTTCACGGAAGGATCAAGAGCCACTTATCTACGAGAACGCAGAGAATCTCAAAGAGGATTATATTGCTGACATTGTATGTTCCTTTTCTCTACCAGAGACTTGAGTCATCACTAACAAAATTCCAGATCACACCACAAACTCTCAAAGCCGCTCTAACAACACACCTTAACGCTCTCCTCGCCCCAATACGCGCCGACTACGAGCTCTCCCAAGAATGGAAGGATGCTGAAGCCATTGGTTACCCTACGGCAGTGAAGGTCAAGAAAGTCAAAAAGGACAAGGGAGACCCGGAAAAGAGAGCCGCTGCTGCGGCGGCGGCGGCTGCCAAGAAGGCAGCAGCTGAAGGTGGTGCTGACGAGGCTTTAGAGTTGGAGAAATTACAAGTCAGTGCTCCTGCGTAGAGCTGCATGGATGTTCTTGTGATCTTGGAATGAATGTGAGAAGAAAGGAGTAAAAAAGGAACGTAAATACCCCAAAATAGAGTCATGTTTCGCTCTGATGAGCTGGTCTTTTGGTGAATCATTGATTCTGTGGTGTCATCGACTCAGGCTTTTGTGTTCACTGCATTTGACTTGTTTTGTGGATCTTATTTTCGATGCCTCCTTAGCTCGTTGGATTTATACCGTCTTTGCTTTTGATTTTGACTTTACAACTTGCTCATTTGAGTCACAGAGTCGTCACTTGAGTGAATCCCATGAAGCAATATCCATGGTTAGGTACTAGTTCCCCTTCTAATTATCCCAGATACTGCGTTGTGTTCGTACCTCGCTTATCGCACCTTCTTCTCCTTTTCATGCCATGTATATCCTCGATGCCTCTCATCATTTTGACTACCCAGTATAGCAATAGACAAAGGGATGAAGAAGAACGACAATGAGAATGAAGAAGGCAGCAGCAAAGCCAGGTAGGGAGCTGTGTGGAGCCTGAGTGTGGATAAGCGGCAGCAGCATTGCAAGGCTTCGATATTTGGCTCCTGGTGCACTGGTATATGGCATACTGTATGGTGCAAACTCTCAAAAGGGACAGGATATATGACTAAGCACTAGACTGATATATGGTACCCTCCCCCTACTTTTCTACACCTCCAGCGGCGGGACCTTAGTATCCGCGCCGAACTCGCATTAGTAGAAGAATAGTATATTTCAAGTACTTCCTTGAATCTCGCTATTATTTTATGATTTATCGTCAAGTTCGACTCCGCGGTTTCCATGTACGGGTGTGTCTTTATTGAAAGCTTTTTATTAATTGGTGAAAGTCGTTTGCAATAGTGGACTAGGTGGTGACATCTATTTGGTAGATGTGCGATATTTCATATTCCAAGGTAATCTCACTTGTAGTAAAGTTGAGGTTATCCTTGAACATGGAGTCAACATTCAAGTTTAGGTCAGGGAAGATAAATGCAGGTGGAGGCAGCAATCCGATCCCACCTCGAATTTTGAGTTGACTTTGCCTATATTACTTGTACAGAGGTGATACCCGAAATGGTTATTAGGTTAATGTATCTGGCGAGAAAATTACCAGAAGTAAGCCGCCATATTTAAACATGTTGAGTCGCTGATATTTGCTATCTCCTGTTTTGTAATGGATTACATATATTCTACTAGATGAGAGGTAACCTGACTTACTAGTAGATATGTGACTAATACTCTATTATATACAAGCATATTCCGCAGGAAGTGACTAGACTTACGTTACAAGCTTGTAGCTATTTAGTGAATCAACTTTTTGTCCCTTCTAAAGAACACAGATAAGAGATCTGTTTGTACACTGTACACTTCACAAGAATTTAGTTTATACTAACGATTTGGCAAAATTGAGTTAAATATCTTAGTATCCCTAAATGGAGGGAAAATAGCAACTAGCCATTATTCTAATGGATATACATGTATCTTAGTTACACGAGGCTAGTAGAATAATATTATTATGAGGTAGTTATGTATAGAGTAGTAGACATATATCTTGCAAAAAAGAATGTACACTCGAAGTGGATCAAGTGGGTACGACAACTGATTTGAATTGAGGCTCAGATGCTCAGGAACATATTCTAGTCAGCCAAACGACATTATTTTACGTGACAGATGCTACAAAAGGGGACTATTTCAATCTAATCCGAATGCACGTTTCTTTTGTACCTTCGTGGTGTGGTCTGAAAGTGATATCGGGGTATATAATCAAACTACGAATCATGAAATTTGGCCATTATTTGACCATGTGAGATTGCTCTTGTTGAACTATCAGTGAAATTCGCAGGTTGTTACCACAGAAAAGAGTGGAACATCTTAATTGAAGCCTCTCAAGCACCAGGCTTATATGTACATCAACTCTTGGCGATCCCAGATGATGTTTGGCATCTGTCCGCAGTGCCTGCCCCACATTACTTGAGCTTAATTTTCCCAATCCTTCAATCTAAAAAACAAGCCCCGCACCGCCCTGTGCGATCCTAATAAAATCCTTCAAGACTTGGAAGAGACGAAGCCCGCATCCTACCTCCTCATGTTGAAGCGAAACACAATGTTGAGCTTAGCAGAGCTTGAAATAGGGTTGTGATTGGATGATCAGTGGATCGTGAAGACCATGACTCGCCTAAGTACTCGAGCAGCTGTGCCAATGAGGCGCGGATTCCTTCGTGGTGCAAATTTAGGTGTTTATTTCGCTTTCTGAGCATATTCTTTCCTCGTTTTGCACATCCTGGGTCTTTAATTTCATTAATAGCTGGTAGGAAAAATACTAAATGAGATTTTGTACCAGTCGCTATACCCACCCGGGGACCTGTGATGGGAACGCACTCCACATGATGGTCGCCGATACAGAGTCATCCCAATGTGGGGATATTAGAGGAGGAAGTTGAAGTTTCATGGTGGAATTGTATAAGTAAATTGGACTTCTCGATCACAAGGTCGTTGCTGTTCAAGGCTTCGAACCTACCACTTTCCCTTTTCCGGCGGTATTCAGCCATTTATTTGTCATCGAGAGTTCCCATAGCCATTCGTTTTTGCCATCATGGCGCCTAACGTTTTTATGCGTTCGTTGTGTTTTCTTTTATTGTCGACAAGCGTTATTTCAGCACCGTCACAGAGTTACTATCTAAATGGCAGAGATGATAATACGGCAGGAATTGGGGTTGAGTTGGAATGGAGAGGATGTGAAATGGTCAACAGTAATCCGGGATTGAAACCACCAGCGGTTACTGATGATCAGATCTCGAAGTTGAAGGGTACTGGTGTGGTCATTAAAGATCTCTCAAATGCCATTAATGGTCTGAGAGAATGGAAGATGACAGCAGAGCAGTGGGTTCAGAGTAGAAATCCAGATGTCGAAAAAGTACTGACAAGAGGTCAGTTTTGGTCAAGAAGACACTGAGGGCATTTATAAGATTGTCCCGGAATTCATCGTCGACGGGACTATCGTCAAGGTTGGCGACAACAAACTCGAGCAAATAGGACAGAACATCATGAACTTCCTAGTATGTCACCCCGTTGTAGTAATCCAACAACCCCAATTGAGTTCAGTAGACTAATACTTCCTTCTTACGTAGGGCGCCTGGCTTCCTTACAAAGCCCACGACAGCGCTGTTCTTGTCCCTGGCTTCGAAACTTATGGAACATGGAACGTGCAAAGACCCGACAAAGAATACAAAGACATCAATACACCCGGTCTGGTCACATTTGGGACGCAATTTACAGTCGCTATGCCACTTGCCGGAATCCACGCTTGCTTTGTGCATGCGAAAGGAGAATTCCCATCCCCGGATCCAATGGACGGAAAGAAAAATCCTCTTATACCTGATTTATCTCTCAATACCAGAAATATGCATCTCGTGGAGGCATCCCATGTCGACCCCAAGGACAAGAAAGGGAAAGTCGACTTGTCGCCCGAATCCTTGGGTTTCTTCTCTATCGTTGTCAGTTACGCCAAAGCCGCTGCCAATGGCGTGGTCAAGCCTGACGCTGGGTAAGTCAATTACTGTTTATCCTCAGCGGTTTCCTTATATATTTCTCTCGCAAGAATTCTAATTCGCTTAAAGCATAAAACACACCATTCCTATAATGCCTCGTACCGACTTTGCAAAGTTATACAAAGATTACGTTGAGCCCAACTTGAAGCAAGTTTTCGATACCGATGCATGCGATTATTCTCTCTACAATGTTGTCAAGAAGCTTTCCGAGTACAAGGGCGACGGAAGTAACGTCAAGAACTTTGATAGCTCGAAACTCGACACGGAACCAATCAAGTGGAATAGTCACCTAGTGCTCTCAAAAAGTCTCAAAATCAAAGAGTGGATGGATGGCTTACAATACTTGGATATCGACAAGGTTTCCGAGTACGATAAAGCAATTGACGGGCAAATTGGCGGATACGGTCGTAAGACGGAAAAGCTGTATTCCTCTTCTGTTTCTGCCCCACTCTTCGAATTCCGCGACCTCAGCACCAACGGCATAATCCTTCCGAAGCAATTGAAAGCCGCCGAAGAGGCAGTCATGGCTTTTCATAAGGCCTACAATCAAGCTCCTCCAAGACTTCGATATAGAGATGCCAAGTCCACATCGAAAGCGGATGCGTGCACCAGAACGTCGAGTTCTAGAGTATCTACCAAGACAGATGCAGCAACGAAAACAGATAGTGCCAGCGAAACAACCAAGACGGGAACAGACACTGTAAAGGAAACTGGCTCATCCAAGACTGCCACAGATCCAGCCTCAAAAACAGGACCAACTTCGCCGAGCGCAACTAAGTCATGTCCCGAGGGCAAAAGGCCCAGTAAAGACGGCAAAGATTGCATCACCAAACCAAACGCCGATACCAAGGGTAAATGCCCCGACGGCAAAATTCTCGATCCAGAGGAGGGTGGTCAAACAAAAGATACCGAGAAGCCAGTTTGCATCAATGAACCCGGCTGTAAAGATGATGAGGTTCCAAGTCAACCACTTTACAAGCCACTCAACCCTGCTGACTCTGCCAACTGTGTCAAGAAACCTGCCGATGATAAGGCCTGTGGACAGGGGCAATACAAACTCTATAAAGCTGATGGAGATGGGAAGGCTACGGCAGAATGTACTGATACACGCAAGACTACTGCAGAGAAGAAGAAAAAGGATGAGGATGATAAGAAAAAGAAAGAGGAGGAGAATAAAAAGAAAGAGGAAGAGAACAAAAAGAAGCCTGAGCAAGGGAAAGAAGATGACAAATTGAAGGAGAAGAAGAAGTCTCGTGTTGGGTTTTGCATGGCCCTAGTTGCGAGTAGCGAATTACTACCTCCCGAGGAGATTCCAGGCCAAGATGATATCAAAGATGCTGCTGCTGCCAATGATGCCTGGCCAAAGGACTTGGAATACAAAGAGAGTAAGTCTTACCTCATCTTTCAATCACGCTTGGAGAATTGGCGATCTTATGAATGAGTTTCGGGTTCCGCAAGATAGTGGTCATTGCTGCTCGCTTAACCTTAACAAGCTTCAGAACACTCAGGGGCTCGGTAGTTTGAGTTTTCTGAACCTTGTGAGCAAAGACTTCGCTTCACAAAAAGATCCAACCCGAGGGATGGAGTGTTACATACCAAGCTAACATATATCACCACAGTGGAAATGACAAACTCCAACATCGAAAAGGGAAGAAACTCAATTACAGTAGGGGCCATCCAAATGGACACCGCAGGCCCCAACATCGGCGCACTCTTCAAAGCCATCTTTGGTGGCGGAAAGAGTGCAGCTAAATCCGCAGCCGAAGCGGGCGTCGAGGCAGCCTCAAGAGTAGCAGCAGCCACCGCGAAATACAGCGTCAAAGCCGGAAAGATCGGTGCCAAAGCCGGGGGATCCATCAAGAAAATCAAAGAGCATCCCTCGTTCCTGGAATGTCTCGCCGCAATACCAACCTGGGTAGAGAACAACAAACTCCACCTCGGTGACGAAGTCCCTAAGGGAGGATTTAAACCTCAAGCCACGGGTCCCTATCTTCACATGTGGGATGCAGAAGATGGTGGTGGCTCGAATCCGGAGCAATATCTCAATCGACAGAATTACGATGATGACTTCTGGCATGTTGATCGGTTGATGAATGATCAATGTGTGGACTTGAACTTTTACAATGACAAGGTGACGGCGTTTGATGCTCACAAAACTTGTTGTACGTTTTATAGGGAGAAGGGTTGTAAGGGACCCTTGTTTGCCGCTTTTGATAGGGAGGATGGGGAACTGAAGGGGAAGGAGAATGATGTTATGTCGAGCTTTATGTGTACGGAGTCGGGATGTGGTGGTCATCCAAAGTGATGGTAGAATCTAATCTGATGTGATTTTCGCAATGCCTGTTCATATTTTGATATCATGGGAACTGTTAGGAATCAAGTACACGAGTCTTCACCGGGATAACTACAAGAGTGCTGAAAACCCCCTTATACACCCTTTCTCGGTTCAGTCTAAATGTGTTAAATGGAAATTTGGATGCGCCAAAAAGGCACGCTGTGTAGGTAGTTACATGCGGAAAGGGCTAGGGTAACATATGAATAAAAGGGTTTCAAAGGCTCTATTACTATTCGTCCCGCTATAATCGTTTTGCCTTTTGTCTCTAGTAGTACTTAATTGTCTTTTATATAAGCGTTAATTTATTACTATTATCTAGTTAATAGAATATTATACTTAATTACTACCGTAAGGGTAATCTACAGAGTATTACGTAGGAAGGAAGGAGCAAGAGTGCTTATCGCGTAACTGTCCCTAAAACCACGGAAGGGAAGATAGACTCTTCCTTTCTCTCTCCTCCATCTTCTTTCTCCCTCCTCCAACTTCTTCTTCCTCCTCTTCCTCCCCCACATCACGTTGTTCCTCCACCAGCGCGATTCCACTCTTGTTATCGTGTCCTTGGTTCTTTTTCGTCCACTTCTGAGATCCTCCACTCGCGCCCTCGTTCCTTTCCCAGCAGTGTACAGGAAACCCGCCTCGCCTCTGGGAGCCATTTCTCGGATCTCTGCCAAGTTATCGCCACTAGAACATGCCTGCCACACCAAGATGGAGGCTAACTTACAGCTTCGAAGATGGACGACCGCCTTCTTGAGGATCCGGAAGTGGACATCACCAGCATCCCTGGGTCATGGCCAGTACCCAAGCCAAACTATATGGGGGCGAATGTGGCCGGCCTTTACGCACAAAATGACAGATTGATGAGCATTCTGCAACGAACAGAACCGCGACTAGTAAGGCTCGAAAATCTCGTCATTCAGTCTGCGAGCGAGAAGCCTTTGAAAGGAGCGAAGTCAGATTAACGGTACGATACTTCCGCACCATTTTGGCCATGAATATTCCACTTACACTTGAAACTAGACGACATAGGAAATGAGCAGTCCGACGATGAGGTCGCGTCTACTAAGAAGCGTAGAAACATGAGTATGTGAAATCGCACCACAATCGAGTTTTCAATTCTGACTTCCACCTAGATCATACCTTGGCCGATACCGATAACGATGGTCCTGTTGATTTTTTCAACGCCAGTGACGGTAAAGATCAGGAGGATAGCCATGCCACCTCTGTACATGGTCGGAACAAATTACAGCGGGATGATTTGTGGAATAGCTTAAGCGACAAATGCCAAGATGTATGTGCTGCTGGCATCTACCAAGGACTGGTTGAAACTTTCGGAGCGCAACGAAATCATAAAGAACAGTGGCAAACAAGGTCCGAAGTCACTTGAACGTCTCGAAAGATGGCGAAGACCTTTACTCGAGCAAGTTAAACCAGCTTTAAGTGAAACCGAGGGCCTAACAGATCAACAATAGATTGATATATTCGCCGCTATCTATAAGGTGTTTTATCCCAAGGAGAAGCAAATCCGACCACCTCCAAGGAAAGACATGGCTGTCAAAAAGCGCAATGTTGTCGCTTCGGATGGCGAAGAAGACACCATGGTTCAACCATCCGCCGAATCTGTTGGTCCTCGAAGGGTTGGCCGTTCAGCGGTCCGTGGTTTGAAAGACTTTGTGGTAGAGGATTCGGAGTTCTCAGACGATGAATAGTTTGCATTTTGTGGGTATGTCTTTTATTTCTGGACGGGGGCATGGGGGCGCAGTGCCACATCTTTTGATGTGTAGACATCTGGTGTAGACATCTGGGTACATCTTGTACTACTGTACTGTACGTGCTACTTTTCGAGGTCCTTGCATGTCTTGTTGATCTTGTATGGCGTTATGCCACTTTGGGGTTCCTGTAGCATATATATTGGGGCTTGAAATTCTGAAACGGATGCGGCACACTTTAGCATTGTATTCTGTAGCTTTTACCTAATATCATGGTAACTATCAGTGATTGTTCGCCAACCAAACAAGTGTAAGAATAAATGAAATGACTGGTGGTTTAATTGAAAGAAGTATTAGCAAGTACATCATATCCAATCCTCTATCAATTAATTTACTCAATAAGAGAGGCGGGCATTACTCTACCAAAAGTCATTATACCAAAACTCTTTCACAAGTAACTTGATTGTCCCATTTCATCTAGCACAATAACCATTAAAAGTAATAATTGTTCTAAACTATTCGGTTAATCGATTCAGTTGTACAAGGTCTTTAGGATAATATCCTTTAATAACTCAAGTACATATAGAGTAATGCCCGCCTCTCTTACATTTTTATAACTTAGCACAATATAGAATTTTATTACGAGTTTATAAACCGGCCCTCGTCGAAGCACTATAACTTATAATCCTTTATCTCAGCTGTGTTAATTAGCCGAGGAGTGTAGACCACATAAACCGCTTCCTACATAGAGAGAAAGAGCCTTTCTAGTAGACCAGCATCTATTAGGTTAACTTAGACTTAAGTTTCCTTCCCCGTCTACTTTCTCTAATTTCTATTCTCTTCTTCTTTAGCTTTCTCCGTCGCCTTAAATCCCACCTCAACCACTATCTTAACTAACCAACTCTTCCCTTCTCTCCTCCTATTTTCCTTCTCCAAAACTAAATAGAATAGCCTCAATCGCACTAGACTAATAGGTACTACCCCCCTCGCCCCACTTATCATTAGAATGATGGAACCCCTCCCAGTCGTCTGCGATTGGGTCAATATTGTTAGTATACAGGTTCGCCTCTACGAAAGAGAATTAGACGAGGATTACCGGGGCTATAGGCTGCATGTCCTCCGGGGCTTAATAATAAAGTATCCTTTTTATTAAAGTTAGAACTCTTTCTGTCTTGTTTGGGAGACTTATACAGCGTTTTGTTGTCTCTGCCCCTACTTGGGACGTTGATATAGCTTGGTGGGACCTGGGAGGGGTCTTGTTGTTGTTGGATGGATGATTTGGCTCCCTGCGCCGAATGCTGCTCCGCCTCCTACCTCTCCTCTCTGCCCTACCAAGAGAGTTAGTACGCCCCGGTCGAGGATTTTACTTAGGGAGGTAAGGAAAAGTACGCTTAGGGATCTAAAGATAAGGATAGTTATATAAAAGAATTGGAATCTTTACTTTCTTACCAAGAATAAAAATAAAATAGTTATAATAAATAAAAATTATGAATCTACTAGGTTAACTTGGACTTAAGTTCCCCTCCCCGCCTACTTTCTCTTCTTTTCTTTTCTTCTTCTTTTCTTCTTTAGCTTTTCCTTATATCTCTATAAATCGTCTTTATATATATCTTTTTCTTTATCTCTCTCTCTTTTTTTATATTTCTTAAAATAGCGTTCGGTTAGAATAACCTCCCGGTTTCTAAACCTACTACCTCTCTCGGCTACCTAGGTGAAGCCCGCCGTTATAAGTATCTACTACTTATTTAGATAGCTATACTGTTTACCTTAATAGCTAGTATAACTCGAGTATTTCCCGGCATACGTAACTCTACCTAGTACCGTGCATGACGCTACGCTTGGACGCTACGGCCATACTTCGGGACAGAATCTTACTTTAACGACAGCTCTTTCCTTAATATTAATTATATATAATCTTCTACTCCCTTTCTAATATATTACCTATTATATAAAATTATAATCGAGATAATTATTTCAACCTTCAGAATCCGGGATATACCATATAATAATCAAATCGTGAGAACGTTGTTAAATCACCCAAACTTACAATCAAATCATATGTTAACTATCCTTAGAATTAGACAAGAATACAATACACGAAACTAGAACTCTCTCCAAGGAAATCCCTTCTTTGCAAAGTCAGGATCCTCCTCATTTCTCTTGACCCGTGCCTCAAATTCCTCCAAAGCAGATTCGAGACTAGTCTCTGGATCTATGCCAAGATTATCGTTTCCTATATACGGATTCGGCGTTCCATCTGGAAAATACCTATAGGCACCCATCCCGTCATATTTTGGTTCAGGCCACTCGGGCGGCGCAGACCACGGACCGTTTGACGTTTTGAGGGTCTTCACGGGATCTGGTATACCCATTTGTCCCTGTGGTACGCCTACTCCCCGCCATCTGTTATACTCCGCTCTATCGGCTTCATTGCCCAAAATATCCCACGCAAACTTGATCTCCTTGAACATATCGTGAGCTTCGGCCGACGGGTTTCTATTAGGATGATACTTTAGAGCTGCAGATATACCCATTAGCAGGCGTATACCAAAGCAATGTCATGAAAGGTTTTACCTAGTCTATTGAAAGCTGCTTCCAAAGCATCGTGGGTGGCGTCGGACCTACACTCCAACCTGGCGTATAAGTCTTTCTCAATCTCATTGCGAGTGAATTCTCGAGGCATATTGCGTTCCAAGCGGCTGTGACTTGTAGATATCAACGCAGCTGACCGTGGTGGTGTTTGGGGTTGCGGAAGAGAGCCTGGAACTCTGGATGTGCTACCTGTATTAGCGATTTGGAAGATAATAGAACAAGACTTAGGTATTACCTGGATTGTGGTGATAGCTCTATTCTGGAAATTTGACTTTCTGGTGAGCTGACTGTCTGAGTAGGCCCCGGTCGACAGCGGCCGAGGATTGTCTTGGAGGGGAATTTGGGTTCTGGATTCTCGTGTCATATCAGCAAACGACCTTTGATGGAAAAGGAGCAGGTAGTACCAAGTCGTGGGAAAAGCTTCCTCCAGGAAGTTCGACCTTCTGGGGAGCCAACTAAACCTGGACAAGACCCTGCCGACAGCGGCCGAGGAGTGACTTGGAAGAAGATTTGGGAATTCTCGTGACGTATTAGCAGATGATGTTGATGGAAAAGGAGCAGGAAATACTCACTTTGTTACAGTCGATCTGATCCGATAGCGATAGCAGAGGACGGGTGGTCTCAATTGCTGGTGTTGGTGAAGGAAAGATGGCCACGGCAGTTCAGAGAGTATTCAGTGACGCAGGACGCGACGAGCAGTATATGAGGGGGCACGCGGGGGGTCGCTCTACCGCCAGTATCCCTGCCCCCATGCAAAGAAACCGCGCTAAAATACCGCGCTAGTACACATACTTTTTCCAGCAAAACAGACAGTCAAATATTCATCAACCCCACCACCACCACCACCACCACCGCATTCACAAAACCACAAAACACAACCACCACCCCATTAACCCCAACCCCAACCGCCAGGTATCAGTTGAAGCAACCGCTCGCTCCATCAAGCAGGTCTCTCTTCGCCAAGCCCTCCAACCTCTTCAACCCCTCCAACTCTCCAGCCGTCTCGCCCACCGTGCCCTCTCCTCTTCTCCTCCCCCCCTCTCCCATCTACTCGGTCGATCTGACCCTTCTTGGATCTTCTCTCGTTCGTCTTCTCCATCTTCTCTTCCTACTTTGGATGCTAACCGTCAATAGCGACCTCTTCTCCCGTCCCCATTCTTGACCTTCCGCGTCCCATCGCAAGTCTGCGCCATCACCTCCACCTACCGCCCACTATCCATCTTGGATATCAGATCCCGTCGCAGTATATCCAACAGCCACACTCAAATTCGAAGACTTTCCGCGTAAATGGTCTTCTTACAAGTGGATAGGCCGCGTTACCGCAGAACGGAGATCAATTCGTGTAGGACAACAGAACCATGCGAGATTCACGGCAACCTAAATCATTGCTATCAATCACTAAAACCAAAGTCTGAATTGTCTAATCCTGGTAATGATCCGAGCTTTATGTTTTCTCTGTCGGGTGGCACTGATGATCCCCCCCTTGAGTTGCATCTGCGCCTCAAGAATGAAGTTCCGGCCAACGATTTAGTCAATGCTTCTTTCCCAAGGGTGAACAACATCATCTTGAAGTTTCATTGTCTCCCACTGAGCACCCACACTCGAACATAGCAAGTTATCGCCATCCCTATTCATCAATTCATGCAAGTGTTGACTCACAGCAGTCACTATCATGCCCGTCAGCCCGTGGACTTTCCCCCAACTTCAACCCAGCACTGGTTGGTCGATTATCCTTCTCTGGCCACCATAGCTGGAACCAATTTCTCCGATCAAGTTTATGACTTGCAATAGCAACGAGATGGTGACTTTGTGTCGATCTCTTGGAGGTCGAAGAAATAGTCAGTCCTTTTCCTCGAAGCTTCTGAACGGCCAAATTTAGACGCCGATCCTCAACATATCGCTTGGTTTCAAGAGGCGTTACGTCCCCCTAATGAATTCTAGTGGCGATATACTGGCGGATTCGCCTGAAATGGAGAGCACATTTGGAGCAACGCTATCGATACCACCTGTCAACGCCAACGAACATCCACGCCTTCTGGCGGTGTTGCCATGCAAAACAGACTATTACGGAATGGTCTTCGCCAGCCGAGACTCCTGTACTCCTGTCTCTGCTGCCTGACCTTGTCTCGGTTGCCCAGGTGGATGCCTAGCACTCTAGAGGCTTCCACTCGGTCAGGGTAGTCCTATAAAGACTCCACCCTAGGCCCTTAGTAAGCTTCTCTCGCTTTGCTTATCCTATTCTACACAGCGTCCTTTTCGTCTTCTGACACAGAAATTATTAGCGACAGTGCCAGTGAATCTCGTCGAGCTCATTCCAAAAGAGGAGATCCGCGAGGTGGAGGGAGAGCGTGAGTCAAAGTGGCAGACAAATTTCAGTCAGCCCAAGCCCTATGGAGATCGGAATTTCAAGACACATCTGTTGTTCGCAGCACCTGCCTACGACTTCACCTTCTCTCTTGTGTGGTGCTTCGAAGGGAGGGTCGTCGAGTACTTGGAGGGTAGTCGAGTGCTTCGAGGGTAGTCGAGTGCTTCGAGGGTAGTCGAGTGCTTCGAAGGGACAATCCATATTCAAAGAATTAGACCTTTTTGAAGAAAGCAATCAGAGGAAGCACTACGATCAGCTCTTTTCCGGATATTGGTCGTATGACATTCATACGGTTTCCTAGAAGTTCAGTGGTGTTCCTAATAGGCAGTGGGTGTTACTACTCTTTTATTATTACCTAGCGGTTTTTTCCCTAGAACTAGATTCTTTATAAAGCCTTTTTTTGAAAGTTTCTAAAACTATTTAAAAAAGTCTGGTTCTCTTTTTAAAATAGGTAATAAAGTTAAATTAAATAAAAATTATGTATTTTATATTAAAAATAGTTAAAGATATACTTAGATATTATATTACTCGACTTAAATTAATACTATAATACTAATTCTACTTTTTAGCTATATATATATAAATAAAAAGATTTATAAAGTTCGAATTAATATAAATCTTTAGTTATAAAGAAAATTATTAAGTTAAACTAGAGTTATATATTATTATAAAGCAGATAAAAACGTTATTTTTAGTAGGGTTTTAGAAGTCGCTAAGTATTAATAGTTACTAATCATACTATACTATTTAATAGTTTATATTATAGTTATAATAACTTCTCTAATTTCTAGTCTAGATACTATACTTAGAACCTAGTACTAATAATATAAAGTAATTACTTATTATAACGGTTTAATTTAGAGTTTTATTATAAATAGCTTTATATATAGTATTTAGTATCTCTCGTCTATTCTACTCCTATTCTTTCCTATCTATACTCCTTTCTAAGGCCTATCTATTACGTTTAGAAAGCTCTCCTATCTATTCCTTTCTAGACTAATTAATACTCCTTATCCTTACTAGGGCACTAGATAGGAAAGGACAGGAGTAGTCCTAAGACTAGGTATTATAGGTTTTAGTAGGTCTAAAA
Source organism: Hymenoscyphus fraxineus (assembly GCA_900184765.1). NCBI lineage: Eukaryota > Fungi > Ascomycota > Leotiomycetes > Helotiales > Helotiaceae > Hymenoscyphus > Hymenoscyphus fraxineus. The sequence continues at coordinate 77,746 of LT855407.1, forward strand.
GGCCCGGTCTAATATATAGTAGAAATAAGGTCTTAGTACTGCTCTAGAAGTAACCTAAATCTCGTCTATACCCCTACTAAAAACTCGGTACCTATTAGCGTATAGTCTTTCTAGGATTTTAGTATAGATTCTTTATAGTAGCTTACTTAATTCTACCTTTAAATCTACTAAATATTCTACCTTTAAATCTACTAAATATTTTACCTTTAAATCTATTAAATAACCTACCTTTAAATCTATTAAATAACCTTTTATTAATATACTAGGCCCTAATAATAGAACCTTCCTAGGTATTAATTGTTTCCTATAAAGTAGAGCTCCCTTAGTAACGCCTATACCTTATCTAGTAAACAATAATAGTCTAGAATTAAGGCTATCCCTAACACCCTTTAATATATAGCGATTATATAAAGAAGACCTAGTAATTAATAATCTACCCGGTCCTAAAGATAATACTATTTTAATATCTTTCTCTTTAACTTCCTTATATACTAGTAATACTCTAACTAATAATAACTTTACCTATAGACCTATAACTCTTAATTAATTACTTAAAGCTAAATCTAATATTAAATATACCTTAATAATTAACTTAATTCTATAGGATTTAAAGGTTATAATCGGTAAGTATTAATATATAGTTTAGAAGTCGTTTACGCTAAAGGGTTCGAGAAAGACAGCCTAGTACTAGTAGTAGGGTATTAAGCTTCTCTATATATCGGATAGTAAGTTTAGTTTCTTAAGCTCTTTTATCTTTAGGTATTCCTTACTAAAACTTTTAGTAAAAAGCTAGAATAGTAAGCTAAATAGGAATTAACTCTTTTAGAAGTATAACTATTATAAGAATATCTAGGGCTCTACTAATAACGCTATAAATAAAGAATAATACCTATTAAAGGAGTATAGTATATTAAAGACTAGTAGGAAGACTCTAAATTCCTCTCTCTTTCGATCGATTTAAGACTCTAATACTATTAATTAAAGTAGTAATACTATATAAGAGACCTCCCTTTATATAGAAAGAGAGGGGTATTTGAACCTTATTATAGTAGTTTAATAAGGTCCTTTTTAGGTAGTTCTTATAGCCTAGATTATAATATACTAGCTAGTACTATTACTTATAATTAATAATCTTTTTATTAAGTTCCTTTAGATAGTATTACTAAGTACTAAGAAACTAATCCCTAGGTATAGTAAGACTATTCGGTACTAGATTATTAAGGCCTTTTAGTAGAAGAAGGAGAAGGTTAGGAAGCGCCTATTAGGTATAAAGAGTAAGATTAGCCTATCTTTTAACTTATAGTTATTACTAAATCACCTAGCGTTAATAAGTGTTATTATATATTTTATTAACAAAAGTAGTACTAATTAGTTAGTAAGTTAAGCCTTAAACTCCTACTAAGACCTAATTATATATAAACTTTATAATACTATAACTTTAATTATCTACTATATACCTATAATATTTTTAATTCTTTAGAAAGGCCTTACTTAAGGCTTTCCTAAGAATTAAAAATATTATAAATATATTAATTATTACTTATAATATTCTAGGTAGGAGTTTTAAATAGTTTCTACTCTAACTAAGGTTATTCTAAATAGTTTCTTTAGCCTTACTAAAACTATATACTAATTTATACCTTTATAATACTAGCTCTTTATTATAATTTAATAACTCTAAGGCTCTTATACTAGGAAGAATTAAGCCGAAATAATTATTAATATTATTAAGGATTATAAGTTATAGTATTATCTTAGATTTTTTATTATAAATAATATACTAAATAATAATACTTGTCTTTAAATTATTACTACTAAATTCTTTCTAAAGCTTATACCTAAATAATAAGAAGGACGTCGATTATAGTACCTTAGTTACGTTATTAACCTAGCTAGTAAAGCCTTCCTTTTTAGTACTAATCCTAATATATTTAAGAAGGAGATAGTAGAAGTTAAGCTAACGTCTAAGCTTATAAAAGAGCTCTAACTCTAGTACTAGTAAGGACCTATTAGTAGACTTTATAATATTATTACTTTTATCTCTTATATACCTTAATACTATATATAATTTAAGGGGATAAAGTTAATAGAAGAAGATAGATTTAATTAGAGAGAGTTTAACTACCTTTCTCTTATATAAGATAATATAACTTAGTAGAATTCCTTATATTCTATAATTAAAAGAGCTTTTAAACTCTATACTTAAATCGATTAATTTTACTTCTAAAATAGCTATATAAGTTATAGATAAGGTAGTAATAAAAGGAACTATACTAATACTAAGATAGAGTATTTAATTTAATAGGATATTCTCTTACTAGAGGATTAGAATACTCTTATTAAAGTTCTCTTAATATTAAAGCCTCTTTATAACTATATAAAACGCGCTAAAGGAACCTCGATTAGTAGCGACCGAGGAACTCTTTCTAATTATCTATAAACCCTTAATAAGCTCCTAGTATACTTCTATAAACGTTATAATAACCTATAAAATCGTTTAGTAGATAAGATACTCTAGGACAAATAACTTAAATATTTATAGACCTATATAGTTAATAGTTAGTTAAAACTTAATAAGTACTTTATAAAGGTCGATAATACCCCTGCCTTATATACTACGGTTATTATAATACTATACTATAGCTAAAAGTACTTCGAGTATACCTAGAAAGACGTATATTTATAGGAGGATTTAAGTACCTTAGAGAGCTAGTTAGATAGTAGAAAGAAGGCCTTATTTAGACTCTAGAATAGTAAATATAAGTACCTACTAATTAATACTAGTAATATAAATTCTATAGGTATAAAGAGGCCTTGTTCGCTAGACGTATTTAATTAGGATAATAATATATTAATTATTTATACTAATTATATAAATACTACTAATAAGCTTAAATCCTAGATTAGCTAGAGACCTTATAGGATTATAGATAAAACTCTTATTTAATTTTAGATCTATTAATTAAAGTCTTTATTAACTTAACGTCTTACTAAATTAGCCCTAGATATACTTATAATACCTACTATATTAAGTGATTATAAATAAGTATTCTTATAAAGTAAGCTATTAATTATAAGTTAAAGGAATTGTCTATAACCTAATATAATTAAGGTAATATAGTATTTATAAATATAGATAATATTAAATAGGTAAATAGTAGGTACGTAGAAAGGTAGGAGTAATTAGACTACTCTTAAGGAGTTATTATTAGATATATAAGATTTTAGTAGATTTTAGTAGATTATAGATATATAAATAGCCTTACTTTTTTAACCTTATTTTAGCCTTTCCTTTTTACTCCTCTCCTAAACCTTACCTCTCCTACTCCTATCCTATCTAGTTAAGTTCTCGGCTCTCCTCTCCTTTACTAGGCCAAAGGCCTGGCTCTCCTGCTCCTTTCCGAGTGGCTAGGAGAGGAAAGGACGGGAGATACTAAACACTGTTTATACGTGAAGATACCCGCGTAAGTAAATAGGGGTATTTGTAAATACTTAATTACACTAGTAATACCGCGGGAGTTCTCCCCTTACCTTCTTAAGGAAAATCTAATTAATATATTCTACCTTAATACTTATATATATAGTATATTCTGGATATCGTTCTAGTAGCAAGTACTCGGAGATAGAAATTATATATAAAAGATCTAACAGTGACAATCAACCTACTAACGAGGAGATCACTAAGAGGTACGTATGTAATATCCAATCCCACGGCAGGCCGAGAACAATCATTCTTCTGATTTAGAATTCATTTAATAATCACATCATCTACCCAGAAACATCGTTTCGGCGGCTTAAATATAACTTCCACATTCTCAGCGCCACGAGGTCCACAAGAAGTTTAAACAAGAAGTTTAACAGAAACCTACAATCTTCCCGAGGCGGCACTATATCCGCAAGGCTGTTCATTACCATACAATCCACAACGTGGAGGACAAAGTGATATAATCTGACTTTGGAATAAGGTTCTTACCTAATTCCATTGGGGCAGAGTTTGTCACTCCACATTGCGTGCCGACTTACGTAATGTACGAAGACTTGGAGTGAAAGAGGAATTTCTGGTGAGAGCTCAGGAGGAAGATATTTACGTGATAAATGCTTCTGATGATAGGTGGGGTTCAATACACTTCTGTTGAGGATACGAAATTTCTGGTTCTGGACTCGGTTTGATAAGGGGCTAATGGCTAGCAGCAGTCTGAATAATGAGACATTATTTTATGACATGAAAAGTATTCCACGACCATGGTATGGTTTAATTTGAGGAATGAAAGATCTTTTCATGTAATATTCAGCACCAATTGGTGTTTTATACTCTCATATATCCTTAATTACCTGCCTAAGTAGGTGAGACACTTTACCCCACATGTTGCCGAAAGGGGCATCAACGCACGCGACAGCACTGACCAATAAGAGGCTAAAGCGTCGTGACGTAAGTTCTTATCCTCGAGTGCGGTGGTGGTGATAGAGTGGAATGGTGGTGCAGTGGATAAGAACATAAATGCAACATCCCATTTCTCCCTATACAGCTCTTCCCTGTTCCCAATCTGCACGTATACGCCATTGACTGGTTGACACTCGAATATCTACAGCTTCATATATTCCGTACCGATTACCTTTATCAATATTGTCCCCTTGCGTTGCGCTTGTGGCGTTCGGGAAGGTCCAGCTGGCAGCTGCTTTCCGTTCGTATCGCTCTCACGCGGCGTCGGTTTAGGGTGACTTTGCTGCATTCACCGCATCACCACCACTCTACCACTACCACCACACTCGTTTTTTCGACGCAACATATATCTGCACCTCTGCACCTCTGCACCTACCGACCTACATATACTGCGAAACCCAATCGTTTTTTAAATGAAACTTTCTTCGCCTTATAACACATACATCGACTCGGTGTCGCAGACCAGGCACGGGAATCGCCATCGCAGGTCCAGCTCTCCATAATATCAGCATCCCACAAAATGTCAGCTCAACCACCGCAACCAACCATAACGGGTCCCTCTAGACCAGAGACACCCCAACGGCGACCGCAGCCAACGGTGCTTCAATCTCAAGACAATGATGCGACGATGCGACCGGATGCCAACAAAGCGCAACCACTGACGAAGAAGAAGAGGAATCATCGCGGTGGAAAGAAGAAGCGCACGAGAAGACAATCTTTCGCCCTGCACGAAGAGGGTCCCGAATTGACAGATGCTTCTCGATCACGACCAGGGGAGGATTTGCAGAGTGTAGCAAAAGCGAGTTTCTATAGACTCCAGGGGCGCAATCATAGCAATACGAGCTTGGATAGTGAAGCTCTCTTGGATCACCGGTAGGTTGGAGCAATTGAGCTTCCGTGGATTATACTAATCTTTATGCTAGCGAACAACAAAACATCAGACCTCGTAGGCAGTCAATGATGGGTTCAAGCGCGTTTGGAGTCCCAATCTACGAAACCCCTTCCTCTTATCGCCCACAATATCAAAATCCATTTACTACGCCGGGAAAGAATTCGAACAACGATAGAGAAGATGATATCGATGAAGACGAGCGGGCACCCCTGATACCATCGTCATCCAAATCCAAGAGCTCAGGGGCTACATTTACATACGGCGGTGCCAACAATTCAAGAAACAACCTTCAATCCTCACACAGAAGAGCTTCCAGCAAATCCTCGTCACGAAGCAGGAAGAAGAATACCTTTGACCGACCTACCTTGGGACTTCCCCTTAGTGATTCATACAATGTCAATTATCCGCCTTCAGTACCTGGAAGCCCTACCCTCAGCGCTACAAATCGGAACATGAGCTTCGGAGATCTCATTGACTTATCAAATGGTCGAGATGATCGTGATATATTTAGCGAATCTGCAATCGATGATCGTTCAATTGCAGGGTCGGCCACCAGAAGACAAGGCAGAATTGAGAGACGTAGCACAATCGCCCTGGACGCCGAAGGAGATGTCTGCTTTCCAGTTGAGGGAATGTCTGAAATGGCGGATGATGAAATGGCGCAGAGGGATGGTAATTTACGACATGGCAATGGGCTCAGACGAAAAAGGTCAAAATGGCCACACCTTTCTATGCTCGATGAGTGGAGTAGATTTGAAAAGGAAGGCCGAAGTGACGAGCGCAGAGCGAAGAAGATTACCGAGCCACAATTGATTGGAGGACGATTACGACCAATCCATCGAGGATGGCACCGAGCTGAGGATGACGCTCCTTATCGATTCACGTATTTCAATGAGGAATTTCAAAGCACGATACACAGTCAGACTATTTCCGAATTGGTACAGCCTGGAGGAAGTTTCAAAGAATTGTTTATACCAGATAGACCGGTATTGGAAGACTCTTCAGAATCCGAGGATGACGAGGAAGAATCTGATCGTAAATCTGGAAACATGAATTCACAAACTAGACATGTATCCGGTATGGGTGCTCTCGATGGCGGATCTCGAGCTCCTACACGACAGGGCTCAATACAGGAACAAAAGTCTGACCTGCGACGAGGTGGTTCAGTCTCACTTGCTGATACAGAATCGAAAGCTGCTACATCTGGCGAAGCCACTCCCAGTGGTGGACGGAAATCACCTGCCCAGGAAAAGGAAAAGCCAAAGCGATACGGTGATCGACCTACCTGGTGGCTTGATGTGCTTTCTCCTACAGAGGCGGAGATGAAGGTTCTCTGCAAGACATTCGGAATCCATCCTCTTACAGCAGAAGATATTATGATGCAAGAAGCTCGAGAAAAGGTTGAGCTTTTTGGTAACTACTACTTTGTCAACTACCGATCATTTGAACAAGATATGAACAATGAGGATTTCTTGGAGCCTGTCAATATGTATGTCGTCGTATTCCGAGAAGGAGTCATCAGCTTCCATTTCTCTTTAACACCACATCCCGCGAATGTACGGAGACGGATTCGACAACTAAAGGATTATCTTATACTATCCTCTGATTGGATTTCTTACGCCATCATTGATGATATCACGGACGTTTTTGCTCCTTTGATTCAGAATATCGAGGATGAAGTAGATGATATTGATGATGCCATCTTACAACTTCATTCCCAGAATCCGGATGGGAAGCTGAATAAAGATGAGAAACAAGGGGATGGTGATGGCACGTCTGGTGAGAGTGGTGGCGATATGTTGAGGAGAGTTGGAGATTGTCGAAAGAAAGTCATGGGTTTGTATCGATTGCTGGGTAATAAAGCAGATGTTATCAAGGGCTTTGCCAAGAGGTGTAACGAGCATTGGGAAGTTGCCCCACGCAGCGAAATCGGGTTGTATCTTGGTGATATTCAGGATCACATCGTCACCATGACTGGTAACCTGTCACATTACGAAAAGTACGTTCTCCCTCCTACCTTCTTTCTTCTATAAACAACACATACTAACCCTCTATCCTCAGAATCCTAGCCCGCTCCCACGGCAACTACCTAGCCCAAATCAACATCCGCATGAACGAGCGCCAAGAGCAAACCGCCGATGTCCTAGGTAGACTGACGGTATTAGGTACCATCGTCCTACCCATGAACATCATCACGGGTCTCTGGGGAATGAATGTTTGGGTCCCTGGACAGGATTACGAGGGGGATTTAACGTGGTTTTGGTGTTTGACAGCGGGGTTGTTGGCTTTTGGGTTTACGTGCTTCTTCTTGGCGAAGAAGGTGTATAAGATTGTGTAGATGTGTATATATTTGGAAGTAGGAGGGGAGGAGGGGAGAGATATGTAGGATATTTTGATATTTTGAGATTTGGGTTTGTTTGCTGATGCTGTGGCGTGGGGATTTAGAATTGGGTTGTTGAATGGAGTGTTGGGGTGTATTGGATAAGGCTAGGGTGGTGATTGGGTATTGTGATGTGTAGGAGTAGATATACAGCGTATATTGATGGGTATTGCAATATACAAAAGTATAGATATACAGCGTATACTGATGGGCATTTCATTTCTGGTACACGGATACAGATAAAGAAATTCAGTTTATGAGGTTGTCCTCGAGAGTTGGGAGTGAAATATTGTTGTTATAATCCTATACTTTAAGTATACCGTATTAATTGGATTATAAGATAATATTACTCGTTAAGATAATATGCGTATATTGTATATAGTTTTAAAAGTTTATAGGATTAGTATCTTATAATTCTAACTAATTAGAGAGCTAGAATTATAAATTAATAATTTTATCTAAATCTTTATATACTTATTTTAGTACTACTATATACTCTAAAAGACTCGGGATTCTAGAGCTAAACTCGTAAAATTATATCTAACGATCGGTATATAAAGAAGTAGTATATATTTTTAAAGCTATTCCTATTTACCCTTCTATTACTCGTTTAATTAATCTATAACTAGCCCCCTATAGCTACTTCTTAGAACGATTTCAGGGCCTATTCTATATCTTATTCTTTCTATAAGAATGTACCTAGATTATAAATATAGATTAGGTTTAAATAATTAGAAGATTAGATAAGGTTAGGGGTAAAATATAAAGGCTAGGAGTAGTAGAGAATATAAACCCTAAAATAGTATAGTAAAACCTTTAATTAAGATATTACTTTTTTTAGCGTATAAGGTTTATATTAGTTCGTAGATAGACTTTTTATATATAATATATTATCTTATAAACTAATAAATACGGTATCCCTATATATCTAACTTTATACTATAGACTTTATTTCTAATTTAATTTAAAGGAAGGTTATTAGGAAGTATTTATAGCTCGGGATAAATATACCGCCACCGCCAATCTAGTTGTTAAAAGGTAGGAAGGTAGGAAGTAGGATAAGATATTATTATAGTAGTAATAAGACGTAGGGGTTATAAGTAGGTAGTAATTTTATAAGTAAGGATTAAGGGGATATTTATTATTGAAAAGGTAATATGAGTAAAGTACTATTAATACTATAGTCTAATTCTTTATATTTCTTAAGACCCTTTAGTAATTTTGTAAGGCTTAATTACGTTTCGTTTCGTACTATACGATAACCTTCTAATAAGGAGTTATCTAATATATACGTAGCGCTGCCCTAAGCCGTTAAGTTTATTAGAACGACAATAGCGGATTTAGAGTATAGGGAAAGTATAAAAATATAGTATTACCGAAGAGACTACTCTAGTACTAGAATTCGAGGCGGGCACTAATTCTAGAGTAAACGGGTGTTTAATTTATTTATTAGTCTCTATATATACGGTTTTTCCTAGTAATTCTCTTAGGGTTAGGGTTAGGGTAACTGTTTTCTCTAGCTATATAGCTATTTATATTCTAGAGCGAAGTAAAAAGCTAGGAGATTTCGTTAAAGAAATAGTAATTATTCGCTTAATTTAAAGTAGTTTTATATAGATTAGAAAACGTAATCTAGTAATTTAGTAATACTTTAGAATACCTAATATTTATTTAAATTATTTAGTATACTTATAAGTTTACTTATAGCTTCTATTACTCTATTATCTTATAGCTACTACTACTAGGTAATAGTACCTAGTATAGTATAGTATTTACTAGAGTACTCTAAGCTAGCGAAGTATTCTTATAAAGATTATTAAATTTTATTATAATATTATCTATTATTTTTAGAGGAATTAAAATAACCTACTAGTTTAGAGATAGTCTCCGCTAGTATAAAGAAGTAGATACTATAGTAAAAGACCTAGTTATTACTCTATATACGCTATTAAAAGTTATTATTCTAAAATTATAGTATAATTAAATTAATTATTTTATTTTACTTAGTAAGCAGACTTGGGCACGATATTATCGATGTAATATCGGGGGGGTCTCCGGCGATTATCGTATCGTAAATATATTGACGGCGATATATCGACTTTAGACGATAACCGATAAAATATCGATTATCGGCGCACGTGACGTGGAAAAACTGTAAATCCGTGCCCGGACCAATCAGAATGCCCCATTCCACATCGCTCCTTCGACTTTAACTAACAACACCACCACCACCACCATCATCACCATCATCATCACACAACGCTCTTAAATCAACCAAAAATGCCACCACTTGATTCAACGCCTAGCCCCCCTCGCAGAAACCCTCCTGGAGGTCGCGAATCGTCGCCAAAAAGACCACGAGCAGATACGACTATTGATGAGCCTACGCTCCCACCCCGGACGACGACGAAATTGATATGGAAATTAATGAGGAAGGTAGTATAATTGAGCGCTAGCGTGGAATGGAGTTATTGTTTCTTTATTTAGACGTCTTTTGTTGTTGTTTATATCACATGAAAATTGTACTTTCACTTAAAATATAACCAAGTTTACCCTGAAATCACCCCCAAAACCACCCCAAAATATGCTAATTTTAGGTACAAAACGCGATATAATATCGATAATCGACCTTTTTAATCCGGCGATTATCGTATCGTCGAATAATATATCGGCGATGTATCGCGATATATATCGCGATTCTTTCGATAATATCGTATCGGCGCCCAAGTCTGTTAGTAAGGTAAAGAGTAAAAGATATTAACTATTTAACTAATTTATACTATTAATTTAATTATATAACGTCTCTAGAATAATATTTTTATATCTTAGGTATAGTATATAGAGTAATACCTACCTCTCTTATAGAAACCTTATTTAAAGGCTTTAGACTAAAGGAAGTTAAGTAAATATTATTATAGTCTATTCTAATTTAAATAAGAACTTAGTTTCTACTTTTAGCTATAAGTTATTTATACTTTAAAGTATAGTCTAATATCTAAGTAAATCTATAATAGTAGCGAGTTAAGCTATATAAGGATCGCAGCTTCAGGCTTTAGATACAATACTCTGAATGGTGTCAGCGAACCTGACTATACTTTCCGCCCTCAAGCTATCAAAGTAAGCAGCAAAGCCTTTTGTCGTACTTGTAATATGGGAGATGTTGTGGGATATTACAAGTGTATTGTCTGCCAGGTTTGATTAGCCAGTATTGTCGTAATAAACGACCGTCCCCCGTTCTATTGCCCCGGACGAAAGACCAGGAACTCCAGATACCTAAAATATCTTCTCAGTCTGCCAGCGGCTGAAATCGAAGGCGTTCAAGGGATTTTGCCCTCGGGTCATAGCCGACGAGCTATCGATCGTTCCATTGACCTAACAATGTGACTCTTTCTAATTCCCCTATGGAGTCTGTTGTTACGCTGCTACATTCATCTTATAGTTGTTATACTGGCAAGCACTAGCCATGTAAACGCTACGTGCAGCTTCCCTGTGTTTTGAAAGACCGATAGGGGAAGAACATTAGGGGAGCGAACATATCTTCGACACTGTAAAGAAATAGGAAAAGCTGACAATAACTCACTATATAGTACCTCTAAAAGATAACATTCGCTATTTAAGATAGTATAATTATCTAAGTAGATAACTAAAAAGATTCGAAAATCTACTATTAAAGATTCTTCTACTATTATAATACTACTAGAACCTTTTGTTTTTTAAACTAAGTTTCCTTTATAATATAAAATAGAAATAAACGAATTAAGTATAGAAATTACTAAAATCTTAATAATAAATAGTTACTTAAGTACTAATAGATCTACTACTTATACTACTATATCCTTACTATTATATTCTAACTATTATATTTTAGAATATAATAATAGCTTACGATTAGAAGTAAACGTATTAAGAACGTAAGATATAAACGTAATATAAGACTATACCCTCTAGGAACTTATTAACCTTTTATATTAGGGAATTCCTAATACTAGCCCGGGGTATAAAACCTTTTCTAATATATACTTTTCTTAATACTACTAGTAAGTATAAAACCTTAAATATCTAACTAAAAACGTAGTTCTTTACTTAAGGGCCTATTTAGCTCGCCTAATTTAGTGATTTATACTATATAAAAAGAATTATATATAAATTAGATTTATATATAATTTAGGATATACGCGCCTATTTAGATAGCTATAAAAGTTTCTTTTATACTAATTATAAATTTATTATAAATCGTAAATATAATCTATTTAAGATTTATACTATATAAAAACCTTTATAAAAGAATTAAACCCCTAACCCTTTAGTTTTAAGATTTATATAAATCTCTATATAAATCTTCTCTATTCTATATATAAAAATTAATAGATATATAAAGAGATAGAAAAAACCTTTTATAGAAGCTAAATAGTAGTATATTTGTTTCGCTATAATAGTCTAATTTATATATAAATTAGGAAACTTTTATATAAGTCCTTAGAGGTTCTCTACCCCGTATAAATCTAAGATTTTTACCCCTAATTTACATAGTAAGATTTATATAGCTAAATAGCCCCTAAGTTTTATTTATACGTTTACTTATTTATAGGTAGGGGAAAGGAAGAGAGAGAGAGTAGAAAATAAAGTATAAAAGTATTTATAAGTAGAGAGGAATAAATATAAATAAATAAAAACAACTAAGTATTAATAGGTAGAAATGGAAAGAGATAAATAAAAATAACTAAGTACTTATAAATAGTTTATAAAGGTAAAGGAAGGGAGAGAGAAAGGCTTTATAATATAAATAAATAGCTTATAAAACGCTTAGGTTATACTTAAACTCTTCTAGAAGTATAATAGTATTCTTTATTCCTAGAGTCTTACTTTTTTATATCTAATTAAGCTAGTATTAGATATTTCCTAATACTATCTCTACTTTAAACTATCTAATTAGGCTTATATTAGGAATTTCTATATAGTATTAGAAATATTCTAATATTAAGTTCCTAGAGAGATAATAGTAAGACTAGTAATATAAATAGCGAGTATAAGAAGAAGGGGGTTAAAGTATTAGGAATAAAATAGAAGACTAGTAGAATAAGTTATAAAAAGTAAATTAAGAAATAAAAAGCTAGCTAAGAAAGTAGAAAGTCTTTATAAAATAACTCGAACTAATTAGAAGCTACTAGAATACTATATATCTATTTATATAACTAAGATAATAAATTAAATAGTAAAGATAGAAGTCTTAATATTATTAGCTAATATACTAATATAGTGTTTCTACTACTCTACTATAAAACAGGTAGAATAAGGGAGTAGGTTTTTATATATATATTAGGTAGTTTCCTACTTATACTTTCTAAAGTAACTTATTTAATATATTTATCTTTAGTACTTTAAGCTAGTATACTAGGTATCCCTTATATATATATATATATAACCGTTAATAGGTTCTAAGCCTAGAACGCTCGCCTAGGTTCTTAATTACCTATTTTGTTTATTTATATATATCTAAGAGATAGTATTTATATAACTCGCTAGAATAATTTACGTCTAAACCTAGTAAAAGCTTAATAAGTTTAATAAAACTATAGCGAGAATCGAGCTAGGATCCGAATATACCGGATATAGGTTTATAAAATAGTAGCGGTAGCTACTAGGACAAGGTAAATTCGCCTATTTAAGAGGGGACTAAGTTTTCTAATCTCTTAGTTTAAGAAGAATTACTTTAAATAAGAGCTATAATCCTATTCTAATAGGTTTAGAACAATAGTAATACTACCTCTAAATTATCTAAGGAGATTTAAGAGTTAATCGATTAATCTAGAGTAATTCGCTTAAGGATTATTATACTATTAGAAGAAACACTCTAAGGAGTATAAGATCTTAAAACGTTAATAAGATTTAATAATAACGAATCTTATACTAATTTAAGCTATAATTTAAGCCTATCCTTACTACTAGATTCCCCTCCCGGATCTTTAGGCCCGAGTATAAACCTATCTAATAGTATAGCTTATACCTCCCTAATAAGGAATAGTATAGGCTTTGTATTCGCTAATAAGGCTAAGCTTAAAGGAGAGACTAATTATATAGAGTAGAAAACGTTATTAGAGTACTTATTAGAATAACTTAATATTAAGAAAGTAATCTATCTAGATTATATAATTCTAAAGATAGTTCTAAAAATTAAACTACTAGGTTTAACTAAGATATATACTTAGGATAAAACCGATATATAAATAAAGTATAAGATTAGTAACGCTTTAGCTATACGAGCTATCTAATCTAATTATATTAGAGATACTTTATATATTATTACTAGATATACTAATACCCGAGAAGCTTAAGATATATTAGCGTCTAGGTATTAAAGTAGTAGGAATACTACTTTATATAACCTTATAAACAAGTAGTAAACTAATACTTATAAGAAATATAATAATCTAACTAAGTTTATTAATAAATTTAATAATTTATACTAGTAGATCTTATAGCTCGGCTACGTTATAAATAACTAAGTGTAATATATTATCTTCTTTAGAGGACTTAAGAATACGTTCCTAATTTAGGTTAATATAAGATAGACTATTACTTAATAAGCCGAGTTAAATAAGTCTATTAAGTTACTCTCTATAGAGGAGTTATAACGTAATATTTTTAATAAAGTTTATTAAAAGTCTACTATTAGTACTATAGTTATATACTTAGGTAAAGATACTAAGAATAAAGGTAGTAACTCTAATAATAAGGGAGATAATACTAAGAATACTAAGCCTAAAGGAAATAGCTATAGTTATTATAAAAAATATAAGGAGTACTATAAAGGTATTACCTAGAATTCCTGTTTTAAAACTAATCTAATAGCTTATATTAAGTAGGAAAAGAAGAATAATAGGAAGTAGGAAGGTAATCTATTATTAACTAATAAAAAGGATACTAAAGATAAAGATAAAAAGGAGGACTTATCTAATAAAGATATAAAAGAGTAATTCTCCTATATAAGTATACTACGAGATATAACGTTTTATTACTTAAATATAGCTAAAACTAGTCTAGGAGCGAAGTTCCTTTATAATACTAGAGCTAACGCCTATATCTACTATAACTATATACGCTTTCGTAACTTAAGAGTTAAATTACTCGGAAGTACTTAAGTTATTAGTAGTAAAGTTAAGATAATAAGTAAAGGAACTATTATATTATACCTAAGAGTTAATAAGAACAAGGTTTATAAGATAGTATTAAATAATTATTATTAGATTCCTAATAAAGGAGTAAACTTATTCTTTAGTAAGATCTTTAACTAGTATAGTAGTATAATTAGTAGTAGTTAACTTTAGAGTTATTCTACTAATAAATTATAAGGCCTTCTAGATAACGATTATTATCTTATAAAAGCTCTATATATATACCTAGTATACTAATAACTATAATTAATACTAGAATTCCTACCTAAATTATTACTAAGTAATATAGTAGCTATTCTTATACTTACTACTAGTTAGAAAACTAGGCCTAATCTCTAGCTCTATTATTATTAAATAGTATATTTAGGACTTAATATAGTTCGAGCTACTAAAAAGGTAGTAAAAGATATAGAAATTTAGATAATACTAACGCTAGTATAGGGGGAGGTACTTTATAACCCTTATAAGACTAGAAAACCTATAAGATATAGACTAAAAGTAATAGATCCTAACTCTTAAGTCTAAGAAGTCTATAGTTATAGTTATATAGATATCTTTAAAATTTCTCTTATAGCTTATAGTAGTTATAACTATAGAACACTTATTATAGATAAGGTATCTCGATATTAAACTATATATTTATTAGAAAAGAAAAGTAAGGCCTAGAATTATATTAAAAGTTACTAGGCCTATATTTATACCTAATATAGTATTAAAGTTAAAAGGTAGCGCCTTAATAGAGGTAGGGAGTATACGGTTAATAAGATCGAAGACTATACTAAGGAGTTCGATATCTAGAAAGAGATAACTACTCTACGCTCTCTTAAATAAGATAGTATAGCTAAAAGAATAATTCGTATAATTATTAAATAATTAAGGAGTATAATACTCGACTAAAATATTAACCTAAAATTATAAGGTAAAATACTTAAAGTAGTAGTAGAAGTTATAAATAAATCTACTAATTCTATACTCTATAGAATTACTTTATATAAAGTATATTCTAATACTATTTATTTAGATAAGGATAATAAACTATTAGTAAAATACTTCTAAGTACTAGGTTATAAAACCTATATATATATTCTAATTAAAAATAGAATTATTAGCGAAAAGTTAAAGTCTTATATATACTAAGGAGTACTTATTAGATATAAGGGCTAGAGAATATAGTATATTTAAGTTCCTTCGCTTAGTATATATAGGCGTATTATATACTCCTCTAACGTTATAGAGTAAGTGGGTAGGATATAGATGGATTAGTAAGAGTACTCTAGCTAGCTAGTCTAAGGTGTATACCGATACTAAGCTTGCTAAGCGTCAGCTAACCCTAACAACTCCTCCCCCCCTAGGAGGTTAGCCTTTGAAGTTCTAAGCTAGGTATATAGTAATAAGTATTAAATATTAAATGTTAATCTTCCCCCCCCCTCTAAATTAGATAAATCCCTTTTTAAGAATATACTATTTACTAGCTATCCTAACGCCTCCGAAAATCCTATTTTATATACTATTTACTAGTTATTCTAACGCCGTCGAAAATCCTATCTTATAATAGTATTTCCTATTACTGTTTACTAGCTGTCCTAACGCTAATAAAAATCCTATCTTATAATCGTACTTTTCTTACTTACTCTTTATAGTCTATCGCTACTAAATAATCTTTATTATCTATTATAAAGTTTATTTCTCCTACCTTCTCCTCTTGTTTTATTAGGGTTAGTATTAATATTTCTTATATTATATCCTCCTTTTACTAAGCTTCCTTCTCGGGAGTATACTACTGTTTATTATTTATCGTTTTAACCGGAATATTAAAGTTACTTATAAGTTAAGAGCTCTATAACTCTTTATCTTTAAAATTATATATAAATAAGAAATCGGCTCTTAGTATTTTATTAAGCTCTTTTAACTTCTTCTTACTCTCTTCCTTCTAATCCTCTAGTCTTTCTTATATTTATTCGACTACCTCTTCTACGTCCTCTATATTCCTTATATATCTAAGATTTCTAAGTAGTCCCTCTATTATACTTAGTAGATTATTTCTTAAGCTATATATAAACTTCGTTTACTTATTATATCTTTATTTAAGGTAGATTCCTCTATAGACTATACCCTTCTTATATTCCGCCTTCTGTTTTTCGAACTACTCCTTTTCCTTTAGAAGCTTAGCTCTTACTTTTACTATACGTACTATATTATAGCCTTTAGCTTTATCTTCCTTTAGTTCTTTAAAGGTAAATTTTCTATTTATATTAAAGAGGTAACTCTTCTAGACTTCTCTTTAAATCTAACCTTTTATATTAAATAAGTCTAAGTATTTAATCGCTAGCTTATTTTTTCCTTTCCCGCCTCTTATCTCCTTAATAGTCTTAGGAGATAACTTCTTTACTAAATAGTCTTAATATTTGCTAAAAAACTTCTAGTAGACTGCCGAGGGTTGTTCCCTTATCTTCTAAACGTTTAAGACTCTTATCTCTTTCTTACTATTTAGTAGGTAGTTAAAGAGTAGTAGTTCTTCTAGACTTAGATTGTTCCTAGTACTCGTAGGGATTCCTTAGACTCTTTATAAGTTTTTAGTAACTAATATCCCTTTACTTAGATACTAGAGTTTATTATTTACAAAAGTTTTTATTATAGTAGTCTTCTTCTTCTTTAGTTTTAAAGGGTTTATTAGGGTATTACCTAGTTGTTTCTTTAATACCTCCTTCTAAACGCGTACCTTTGTCTTCTTAGTCTTTAGCGTTAGTATATTATTTATTTCTATTTCTAAAGAAGGCCGTTTCTTCGACGTATTCTTTTAAACTTATACCTTTGCTTTCTTAGGTTTTAGCGTTAGTATTAACTCCTTCTCTAATAAGGGATTATCTAAAGAGGAATCTTCTAAGGACTCTTTTAAGGAATCTTCTAAGGAATCTTCTAAGTTAAGATTATCTAATAATAGTTCTTAGAACGTTATAGTCTAGCCTATCTTATCGTTTTTTAATCTTATTATTTCTAAATAAGCTTATATCTAGCTTCCTTTACTTATAGGGGCTCTCTTAGGTTCTATCTAATTTATTTATTTAATTTTTTATTCCTCCTTTATAAATCTATCTAGTTTAGTCTTCCTAAGGTAGGGCTTTATAGTAATAGTTTCTTTTACTAACACTAGTAGCTCTTCCTAGTTACTTCGTCCCTCCTTTTCGTCCTTAGGCTTTAATAGTAATACCTCCTTATATAGTTTAGTTTATCCTTTATATAGGTCTATAATAATTTCTATCTAACCTAATAGACTAATAGCTACTACTATTTCTACTATATCTACTTTATTAAAATTCTTAGTATTATATTAATATAAGATTATAACCTTTATTATTAACTTAGCTACGCGGTCTTCTAATACTATTATTATCTTATTATAGTTCCCCCTTTAGACTAACTCTTAGACTTTTTTTACTAGCTCTATTTCCTCTCTCTCTCCTTAGGAGCCCTTGTTCGAATAGTAATCTTTCTTAGGTTCCTATCTCTCTAGAACGCTATTCTCCTTTCTTATTATAGCGCCCTTTAATAAGATAATATATCTTTTAGCTACTAATAATAATATATATAGTTTATCTAGATATATCTTTCCCCTTTTCTAATCTTTATATTTCTTTCTATACTCTTAGGTTAACGTCTTAAAGAATTCCTTTTTATATATTATATACTACTTGTTATTTAATTATATAGCTACTAGTATAAACTCTACTATTTCCTATCTATCTACTTATATTAATATATCTAGGGGAATAGTTTTTATATATTACCCTATATTAATAATATTCCCTTTCTAGTTTCTTACTAGTATTACTACCCTAGCGTAGTCTACGCGTTTTTCCTAGTTTTCGTCTATAGACTCTCTAACCCTTTACTTAAAGAGTAGCTAGGTCGACTCTACTTTTACGTTATTTAAGACTTCTACTAACGTTAGGCTAGCTACTAATAAAAAATACTAGCCGGAGCCTAAGTATCCGTTCTTAGTTACTTATACTACCTATTCTACTACTATACCTATAGTATATTTGATCTTAAGTACTATTATAATATCTAAGGATTCCCCTTATATAATAATCGTTCTAATATTATCGAACTCTATTATTACGTTTTTAAGGATTTTAGCTCCTTTTTTCCTAAGGAGAAAGTACTAAATTTTCTTAATCTTTTATATCTACTCCCCTACTTATACTTATAAAATAGAGCTAATTTCTTTAAGATTTTATATATCTCTTAACTAAGGGCGTAGTTTTATACTATAGTTCTCTTATACTTCTCTAACCGTTTTTCTATTAGCTAGTTTCTAATCTAGCTACTACTTATCTTATTAGATAGTATATAGTAGCTTCTTCTCGGCCTTACGGCGTAGTTCTTCCTCCTAATCTTCTTCTAGCTCCTCTTCTTCTCCTTTACTCCCTTTATCCTTAACTTTAATTTATACTATACGAGTAACTATATCTAAGGTTCTTAACTATATTACTCTAGTACTCTTCCTCTTCTTAATAACCTCTTCTCTTTAGCTCTTACTATTTATATCTTATTTATCTTCTATGTTCGTAATCTCTATAACCTCTTCTACTAGAGTGTTCTAAATAGGAAGATATAATACGTTAGGAGAGTCCTACTCTTATATTAATCTTAATAAAAACTCCTTTCCTATTATTTCTCTTAAGCTCTTAATCTAACTAGTTTTAATCTAAGTAGTATTTATAGTATTGTTGTTTGTCTCTCTAAGATTATTATACTCCTTAGGAAGTTAATTTATATTAGGTACTCTTTTGTTTTTATCTAATATAATTATTATATTTGTTAGGCCTAGAATATCTTTAGTTTAAGGCTTTATAGGATTCTATATTATTTCCTCTATTTTAATAAGGAAAGTTATAGAGTTATATATAGGAGAAAGTTCTTATATATAAAAATACCTCTATTTACCCTACTATAATAGGTTATAAGAGGTAAGAAAAGGTTATAAGGAGAAAGAAGTGTCTAGGTATAAGGGTTATTAAAGTATTATCTTAGCTCGCCCCTACTTTCTCCTTTTCCTTAGTAAGATTTACTTTTAACTACTTTACCTTTAATTTATAGCTCGATCTCTAGTGTTTTTCTTATAGGTCTAATTTTCCTATACTTAATTTTAATTAATCCTTATTTTACTATATTTTTCTTATAGTAACTTCTCTTCTTATATTTCTCTTTACTCCTTATATTACTTCTCTCTACTCTATATACTATAATAATAATAATATAATAGATATATAGTAGTAGTATATTATTTAGGATTTAGTCTTTCCTCTTTCTAACCTTATCCCTATATTATTGTTTTATTTACTCCCTCTTCCCTACTCTCTTCCTTGTAATTAGTACTTACTTACTATCTTGTCCTACGCCCCCCTCCTTATTATCTAAATAGTCTTAGGCTAGCTAATAAGCTACTTAGGTCTATCTCTTTCTTTATTTAATACTTCTTGTATTCTAAACCTCTTATATCCCCTTCTTTTATTTCCTAGGCCTTATAAGTATATAAGCGGTCCTTAAAGTCCTTTATTCTAGATTATTTAGGCTATAAGATAATTCCTTATTATATAAGGCTCTTATACTCTTCTTTCCTAGCTCTTACTCTACCTATATATATCTTTAACGTTAGTCTTAATTCCTTATTAAGTTATACGATTGTTTTCTAATTACCTATTAATTTATTATATTCTATTCTCTTTATAAACAGCTTTATATAATTTATATAAAACTTCCTAATAAGTTCCTTAGTATATAGATCTCTAATCTAAACTATAAAGTTATTTCCTACTAGTTTCCCTATCTTATAAGGCCTAGTCTACCTAGGTTCTAGCTTATAGAATTATTATTAATCTTACTATAATCTCCTAAGTAGTACTAGGTCTCCCTCTTTCGAAGTAGGGTTAGACTTCTTTATTCTTTCTACTATCTAGGTTTATTCCTTTAGATATTTCTAAGTTACTAGATCTTAAATTTTATTAATCCTTACTAACCTCTCCTCTAGCGCTTTAGCTTAATTAGAGGGGCTCCCTAAATTTAGGTATTCCTTTAACCTAACTTCTCTTATACTCGAGCTTAGTACTTCTAGACATATCTAGGTTTCTACGTCTAGGTCTAGACCTTATTTTTAGTAATCTACTCTAAAAAATAATTTATCTAGTATAAATCTATATACTCTAATATCTCTAGAGTTTAGGTCGTTTAGTACGTTCTTATTTAGCCTATTCTATTTAAAAATCTTAGTTATTAAGCCCTATAATCTTACTCTAAGTCTTTCTAGATATAACTTTATAAACGATTCTATTAATCTTACTAATATAGGGTACAATACTAGTATAAAGTATTATCTTACTCTGTTCGCCTTTATTATAGATCGAAATATCCCTCTTATAAAGTATAACCTATTATTACTATATATTACTCTAAACTAGCCTATTAGTTAAATAAATCGCCTTTATATAATTCTTAAAGTATTTATAGAAGTCGCTACTCGGGTATATTCAGCCTATACTCTTCTAGTTATATAATTACTAAACACATAGACAAATCGCGCGCCTAACTTTACTACTAGTAAAATAGGTCTAATATAATTAATAAATATTAAATCCCCTAGTTACAGTTATAGTACAGGTAGTAGTCCCTTTGTTAGTTTTAGCGGTCCTAGTATCTAGTAATTAACGTATAACTTATAGTATTCTATAATATCCTTATACCTTGTTAGCTAATAGAACCTTCTAATAGCCTACCTTAGGGACATTTTATATATAAAGTGCTTATAAGCGTTATAGATTATAAATAGTATTATTATTACTTAGCTCTTATAGATATAGAAGGCTATCTTATTAGACTTTCTTTCTTAGTAGGCTAGTATTAGATACTATACCTCTACTTCTTCGAAGAGGATTAGTAAAGCTACTTATCTTTTAATTACCCTTTAAAATAATTCTAATAGGACCCCTTTATTAGGTATTTCCCTAGAGATCTTAAACTTTATAACATCTTTATACTAAGGATCTTTAAGCTATTCTTTCTACTTTAACCTTTATTTTTTAATCCTTACTTTAATATTTACCTCTTCTTCTTCCTATAATTTTTATATATCCCTTTATTATCCTTTATTTATACGATTCTATATTTCCTAGGAGTTACTAAAGAATAATATAGGATTCGTTTATTTAAAGTTTAATCCTAGGGTTCCTAATAATAAGCTGTTTATAGTCCTCTTAGTATTTAATAAATATAAAGTAAATTCTTCTCGACCTTTTAGAAACTTATATACTAGTTCTCCTATAATCCTCGAGAGCCTATCTACTACTACTAGCGACTTACTAAGAATATACTTAATCTTAAAATTATACTCTATAATTCTTAACTACTATCTTACTACTCTTCCTCTAGCGTCGTCGCTGTTAAGAATCGATAGTAGTACTTAATAGTCTATATATAATTTTACTAGGTATAGAAATCCTATAATAAAGTATTAGAATTCTTCTAGGCCCTATATTACTCCTAGGGCCTCTTATTTTATAGTATAGTATTTTCTTTAATCTCTATTAAGTTAGAAGCTTATAAATATTATAATTTCTATCTCTTATATACTTTTTAGATTTACTTCTATCCCTAATAGTTTATCTTTAAGTTAGAATAGTACCCCTCTAGTCCCGGTTTCTAATACGTTCGTAGCTAAATAATACTACTTCTCTAGGTTACCTAGTACTATCGAGTTCTTATAGATTATATCTTTATACTTCTACTATACTTCTTAGTATTAGTCTTTAAAGTTAAAACCTATAGCTTTCTATCTTTTCCTTACCTTCCCTTTATATATATAATTCTCTAATTTATACTTAATTACTAATAATAGGATAGTTATAAGGTTAGCTCTCCCTAGGATATATACTTTTATAAATAGTAGTTAATATATAAAGCTTTCTAGTTCTTCTACTAATATTAGTAGTTTCTAGTCTTATATTATAGTAATTTTATCTAAAGCTAGACATAGTCTTTCTTTGTTAGGCCTATAGTATTCTAGATAAGCTAGTTTAGAAACTCTAAACTTTAATTTCGCTAGGCTTAGTATTAGCTCTACCTATACTACTCTTAGAAAGTAGTACTCGTATAGGAACTAAACTATCTTCTTAAAGTCTACTACGCCTCCTATATTATTATCTATAAACTATAAGAATATAGTTTTATTACTAACTTCCCCTAAGGCGGGCTCTCTATTAGGTTTAGGGATCTCCTAGTATTCGAAATCCTTTAATCGATAGTATGTTCTAGGTCCTCCTATTAGTCCCTAGCCTATAATATTATATACGAATTAACTAAAGATTATTAAAAAGGCTGTTTTATAATAATACGCCGAGCTTAATAGGATTACCTAATACCTATTACTTATATTTACTAACTATAAATACTTTATCTTTAGATTTATAATTTATTAAAGTATTAACTCTAGTTATCTTATCGGATATTATAATTTAATTATAGCTTTATTAATCTTTATATATTAGTAAACTATTTATAGTTTCTTCTTTCTTACTTTCTTAACATATTTAGACCTTACTAACTAAGGGCTGTTATAACGTACTATAATCCCTACTTCTAATAGTACTAGAATTATTTCTTTCTAAAACTATATTTCCTCTTATATATATAGCTTTATTATAGCCCTTTTTAGGATTATGTCTCTAAATATAGGGATAGTATACTTAATAAGAGGAGTCCTTAGTATATCTCTTACATTAGTAATAAATAAATCCTTCTAAAGGAAAAGTAGACTCCTTAAGAGTTCCTTCTTCTTTTCTAAATCTACTAAAGGTCTTATTATATTATCTATTATCGACTTCTACTTTTCCTACCCTTCCCTAGATAGTCTTTCTTTCTTTTATTCTCTTTTATATTTAAATAGTCTTCTCTCTATAGAGAACCTATATCTTTTACTAAAGGCTTCTTCTTTATCCTTTCCTTATAACTAGGAAGGTATACTTTTTTACGTTCTCGCCTTTTCTAATAACCTCTATTATTTGGCCGGGCTAATTAGTATTTCTCTTATATTAGGTATTTAAAATTCTAAAGTAGTTAATACTTCTCTTTATTCTTTTAAGGGAATATCTTTTATATTAGGACTCTTCCCCTAAGGTTCCTTAATAGCTTCTATTACTTTCTTTATATATTCTCCTACTTTCTCTATTAGTATTAATTTAGCTATTACTTGTTTTAACTACAAGGTTATAAATTTACTATTAGTTTTTAGGTTTTTAGAGACGTCTAGCGAGTAGTTAGTAAGAGTATTATTTTCTACTTAAATAGATACTTTACTTATATTAGGTTCCTAGCTAATATTTACCTCTCCTACTATTACGTAACTACCTCTCTATTTCGGAACTTCCGCTATATTAGGTACGTTCTATTTAGTCTCTATTTCTTTTTATAGATTCCTTATAAGGTCTAGTATAGTTTCTTTCTTCTTTCTATCTTATAATATAGAGTTTAGCTAAAATCTTTTCTTTTATTCTCTGTTTTACTCTTAACCTAGCCCCTAATAAAGAGTAGTAATTTATTGTTCTAGTTTTAGATTTCTATTATTATATAGAATCTCCTCTTCGGATTTTAGGTTAATAACTTCTTCTAAAACTAGAACTCTATCTATAGCTCTATATAGACTTTTAATATAGTTAGGTATATTCTTCTCTATATTAAGATCTATCTTATTTTCTAATACTTGGTTTTCTCCTAAAATAGTTTCTCCTACCTTTACTATAAGTAATTGTTTACTATTAGTTAAGTTTACGACTTATTCTATTATTAGTATCTTATATTTAATAATTTTATATACCCTTATTAGAGGATGTTCGTTATTGTCGGGCAAGTTATTTAGGAAAGTTTCCTACTTAACTTCGTAGTCTATTGATTTCTTTCGACTTTTCTCTATTCCTAGTAACTTTAGACTCCTTCTTAACCTTCTTTTCCTAATTTTGTTTATAGGCTAATCTTAACCCTTAATAAAAATGTTATTTACTCTTACTTTAACTATACTCCTTAGGATATTATTTTAAGTTATATTATTAATATTATATTTCTTCTAGATTAATACTCTAAATAACTATACTTTACTAAGTAATACGTTCTAGCAGTTCTAAGTTAATGTTTCTAAGCTTTGCTCTAACTTTCTTTTTCTTAATTCAGTCTTAATTATATTTAAAACCTAACGTATAAGGTAATAAGAATTTAAGGTATTATATTAGCTCCTCTCTCTTAGCTCGGCTCCTTCTCCTAGCCGAGTATCTATATAAGTAGCCTCTAGGGCGCCTACTTATATCTACCTTTTAACGCCTATTACTTAATTATTCTTAATAGGGCTAGCTTTCCCTAATTTATTCCTAATCGCTCTATAAGGTTAATTTTCGAATTACTATAATATTCTACTATTAATACCTTACGTAAATGATTTTCCTCCTTTATTTAGGCTTCGATTTTATCTTAAAGCTCGTCGATTATAATATCTTATATATTTAAATCTAAGCCTTCTTCCTTAGCTAGTTCTTTAGTAATCTAAGTATTAATTTATTATAATAATAATTCTTAGTATTTATTTACTTTAGATAAATATACTTAGACTACCTTTACTATTTTTAATAACTTGTTTTTCGGAACTAAAGGTGTCGGCATATATACTAGTCGTAGCAACAGAGCTAAATGTCCTATAACCTCTAGCTTCTTTATAGCCCCCTCGTTATCTATAATATAGTAGCTATCTCTTAAGTAATCTCTAATTACTTTATAATCGCGTATCTATTAGCGGCCTAATAATAAGGAGTATAATATTCTATTTAGGACTAAGTAGGTATTAATAACTCTATCTACTCTTACTACCCTAATATTAAACTAAACAAAATAGAATAATTAGTATATAGTAAAGTTTACTACCTTAATCGAGATTAAATTGTCCTTATAGAAGTAGAATCTAAGCTTTATAGTAACCCCTTCTAGTATTAAGTTAATTATAGATCCTCTATCGATTAAAACTTTTATAAGGTTAAAAGGGCCTTAGTAGTCTCTAGCTTAAGATCTAACTATCCCTCTTATAAAGAAATTATAAACTCTCTCTACTAAGAATAAGGTGTATTTATCCTTAGGCTAGTTATAATTATACTTTTTAGATAGAATATTAAAAGTAATAGACTTCTTAATTATAGAACTTAATACTATATAAGAGTTAATAATCGTACCTACTATATTAGTTAGTACTAGCTTAGAAGGCTCCTTCGAACTTAGCTTTAATATCTTTACTAGCTTTACTTATTATCTTAGTAAATTATTATATAGGTCTATTAAAGATATTATAATATAAATGTTTATAAGAGCTTCTTCTAGTAAAAACTTTTCTCTACCTATAATACCTATAATATCTCTATAAGCTAACTTTCCTATAGTCTTTTTAGGTAAGGTAGCCGGATTATTAGTACTACTAGAATAGTTATTCGTATTAGTATTTTACAATTACGTATCTAATTCTATTTCCTCTCCCTCCTCTTAGAAGGTTTATTAAAATATACCCTTCTTTTTCTTTTATATACTTATAAATATTAGCTTTAAACTAGCTACTCCCTTCTTATTTCCTATAACCTTACCTAATCTAGTTATAGCGTATAAGTTAACTATCTTTATCTAGTAACTCTCTACCTAATCTAGTTTATTCTAAATAATATCTACCTTATACGCCTCTCTTATATTTACTAATATTATTTGATCTCCTTAAGTTTAGGGGTCTAAAACCGGGTTTATAGGTTTAGTATTCTCGGTTTAATTCGACGGTCCTATACTAATCGGTAGTTAATTATATTAAACCTTCTACGAGCTTACTTCTTAAGTTAGGTATTAGTTAACAGCTTCTTAAGTTAGGTATTAGTTAACGTACTATCCCTAGTTAACGTACTATCCTTAGTTAGCGTACTATCCTTAGTTAGCGTATTATCCTTAGTATACTTCCGCTAAGTTTACTACTACTTAAAGTAGTCGCTACTAACCTAGGTTACCTATTAGTCTCGGATTATTTCTAAGGTACTTATCGGCTCTTCTACGTTATTTATCTCTAGAGAGATAATTCTTAGGAGGCTTATTATAGTTTCTACTAATATATCTATCTTTACTATATCTATAGTAGTTTATAATAGTTTAATTTAAGTACTATTAAGTTAATAGTTAACTTAACTAAAAAGAGTATCTTTATCTCTAATTAGGTCTTAAATTTCCTATATTTTATAATCTACTAGTTTTTAGAGATAGTCCTACGATTATAGCTATTAACTTATTAATTAACTTTACCTAAATTATTACTTATTCTATCTTTGCCTTCTAGCTCTCTTAAGAATATTTTAAAAATTATTATATAACGTACTACTCTAGTTTTCCCTCTAAATATCCGATCTCTATCTCGAAAAGTTCTTTATTATCTAAAGTTTTAGTAGATCTTCGGTCGCTCTTCTTAATTAGGTTAATCATCTTCTCTAATAACGTGATATCTATTAGCTTGTATATTTATAGGGCTAAAATACTTATTGCCTTTAAATCTAAGCTTATCGCTAGTCTTTAATATAAGGTACTTATATCCGACTCTACTAGGTATCTCTATAATACTCGAGCTTCTATAATATATATATTAAGGGGTCTCCCGCTTTACTTAAGGCGAAATATCTTTTCTACTATAAGTACTTATTAATTCTTCCGGTCCTCCTTTAGGAATCTCTCTAGTAAAGACTTCTTAACTTTAGGGAAGGAGTTTTACGTCTCCTCTAGAAGGTTTTCTAAGTATTCTCTTACTCTACCTTGATATTTAAAGAAGGTTATTAGGAAACTACCCTCCTCTCTATCCTTTAGATCTCTATACTTATTCTTTACTTTATATTCTATAAATCTTAGGAATAGGATAACGTTCTTATAAGCGTATCTATAGAACGGCGGGATATTAATTCTTAAATTTAACGCTATTATTCTCTTAGTACTCTTTTTATATATAGGATATTTATCTTTATTAGGATTTGTTTTAGATTTTAGTATATACTCCTTTTCTATTAATATAGTAGTAGAGTACTCTTATTTTAGAAAGGTACTCTTAGGTTAAGTTAAGGTTAGTTATACTAGCGTTTAAACTCTTTCTAATCTTATTATACTCCTTAATACTTAAGATATTTTAGACTTAGTCGGGCTTCCTATACTAAAGTAGCTCGCTCTAGATCGAAGTAGATTTCCTTCTTTATTAGGTATCTTACCCTTTCCTATTATCTTATCCTTAAATTCCTTTAGAATTTATAGGTCTCTAAAGCTAGTATTAGATTCTTCTTCTAATTCCTTAAACGATTCTTCTAGTATAGGAATTCGTCTCTCTAGAATATCTTTAAAAGGTTATTCTTTACTATTCTAACCTAATAGTATAAGGTCCTAGTAATAATACCTCTATTATAGAGTAGTTCCCTAGTAGCTTATTCTTTTTTCTAGCGTTAAGCTATTTACTCCTAGTAACACCGGTAAGGTTCGCCGGCTTAGTCTTACTTATTTATCGACTTCCTAATTACTTTACGTTATAGTTAGAAAAGTGTTTAAAGGTAATATAATTAAGTAATAGGGTAATAAGGATAATTGTTAATAATAGGAATCTCGACTTGTATTAAGGTAAATAAAGAGGATAAGGAGAGGATAAGGAGATATTTAGGACTTCTATTAATAATAAGAATCTCGACTTATATTAAAATAAATAAAAAGGATAAGGAGATATCTAAAACTTCTATTAATAATAGAAATCTCGACTTATATTAAAGTAAATAAAGAGGATAAGAAGATGTTTAAGACTTCTATTAATAACAAGATAACTTATTAGGTCTTCTATTAGGGCGCTAATTACTAGCCTCCTCTTAGTTCCTAAGGTTTTAGTAGTTACGTTTCTTATAAACAGAAGGTACTTCTTTTAGTCTTTCGCTCCTCTAGTACTTATAATAAATATATAGAATCTTCTAACCTAGTATTATCGATTTACCTTATAAAATCGATCTAGTTTACTTTTAGGTTTATATAGTTAATATCTTAGTTTCTAGATATTTAATTCTAACTATCCTCTTACTCTTATATATTTCTCTTAGCTCCTCTCGACTCGACTCGACCTCGATCTCGACTCTTAGTTAATTTCTCTCCTCTTAAGTTCTCCTCGACTCGAATTCTCTAATTCTCTCGCTCCTTACTACTCGTCTTCTCCTCGAATTTAACCCTTAATAGGATTACTAATTGTAAAGTAAGTAGGTAGGATATAGATGGATTAGTAAGAGTACTCTAGCTAGCTAGTCTAAGGTATATACCGATACTAAGCTTACTAAGCGTCAGCTAACCCTAATAACGTTAGGTTTAATAAAGGAGGTTTTATTTTTAAACTAGATAAATAAGTTTATAATCGAGTTAATATATACTTTAATCTAAACTAAGAGGCTTAAGAGCCTAATAGAGTTTTAGACTTATTAATTAAACCCTACTAAGTTATTTTTTTACCTAGTAGATTTAATAATAAATATAACTTTAAGCGAGGAGTATTAGTATTTATTAAAGGAGATACGTTAGAAATTAATACTTTAGAAGACTCTAAAAGTAAGAACTAATAAAAGGCTCTTAGATAACTAAAAGGCTCGAAAAATAAGAGTTATTCTATAGTTAATCTAAAAACTTATCTATAAATAAGACTATCTACTAAGGGTAAAATAGTTTAAGATTCTACTCTCTAGTTTATTAAAGAAAAGGCCCTATAATTTAGAAAGGGTAAACTAAATAAAACTAATCTTTTAAATATATTTCTAAGTATAATTAAAGATATATAAGTAATAACTAATAATCCTTAAACCTTTATCGAAGTATATTCGAGTAAAAACGCTTACTACTAGTATATAGCTAAAAAGGCCGAAGATAACTAGTTAAAATATAAAAAAACTTAAATAATTTATCTAAGGAATAGCTTACTAAGTAGATTAAGGTACCTCCTTAAAAGGTATATATTTAAAATAAAGAGAGATTAAAATAGAAAGATCCTTAAATTTAAAGTATACTAGGTAGTTAAAGGATTCTATTAAGAGTATAGTATTAATTATCTATAGACTTTTATAGGAGTAATTAAATTAACCTCCTAGAAGCTTATACTTACTCTAGTAGCTATATTAGATTATAAAGTTAAACAAATAGATATTATAGGTGTATTTCTTAATAGAGATATTAATAAAGAAGTATATAGAGTATTACTACTAGAATAGACTAACGACTATAGTAATAAAGTATCTTTAAAAGATAATATTATTAAACTTAATAAATTACTATATAAACTTAAATAATTGCCGAGACTCTAGTAAAATAAGCTTTAAGGAGTATTAAAAGAGATTAGACTATTACTTATAACCGCTAATAACTATATTTATATAAATAAAAGTAAAAGTATTATTATATATACGTATATTAATAATATATTAATTATAGGCTAGGTAGGGAAGGAGTTAAACTAAATAAAGGTTAATTTATAAAAGTACTTTAAAATAGATAACCTTAGACTAGCTTAATACTTCTTTAGAGTTTATATTATTCGAGACCGAGAGGCTCGAAAGTTATATTTATACTAGGACTCTTATATCTAAAAGGTCCTAGAGAAGTTTAGTATAGAGGATTATAAAGCCGTCGAAACTCTAATAGATCCTTTATAGTAGGACTAAATAGTACTATAGTTAAAGGGAGTATAAGTAATAGCTAATAATATAAAGGACTACTAATCTATAGTAGGTTCTATTATATATTTTAGTTATATTACTCGAATAGACCTAGTATTCTCTATATTAGTATTATCTTACTATCTTAATAACCTATTAAAAGTATATATTACTTAGGTAAAATAAGGTTTAAGATATATTAAAGGTACTAACTTACTCTCTTTAGTATTAGGAGATAGTATATATAGTTTCGATAATATAATATTAAAGGTATATAGTAATACTAGCTAGGGTAATTATAAAGCTACTAGTCGATTAATATTAGAATATGTATTCTTCTTTATAAGAGAAGTTATATCTTATTAATTAAAGCGTTAATCCTATATTATATAAAGTACTACTAAATCTAAATTTTATAGTATTATAAAGATAGTTATAGAGCTTATATAAATACGTAAGCTAATATTTTAAATTAGATAAAATACTAAAGACGTATAGTCTATTTAACTATATAGTAATTACTAAAAAGTACTTTTAATCTTAAAGAACTCGGAACTCTACTAAAAAATAAAGTATTTTATTTATTAATATTATTATATCTATAAATCTATTAAATCTAGGATAGTAGATCTATAGTATATACTAACTAGGTTTATAGTAGTAGATAGATTAATAAAGGCTTTAGATAAAGTAAAGTTTAAAAGGTTTATAAAGTTATTAAATTTAAAGGAATTACCTTTAAATCTAATTAATTAAACCTAGTTATAATAGTAGAAAAGGGGTGTATTATTAGCTAATATACTAACATAGTATTTCTACTACTCTACTATAAAACAGGTAGAATAAGGGAGTAGGTTTTTATATATATATTAGGTAGTTTCCTACTTATACTTTCTAAAGTAACTTATTTAATACATTTATCTTTAGTATTTTAAGCTAGTATACTAGGTATCCCTCGTATATATATATATAACCGTTAACACTTAACTAAGACTAATACGTTATAATATAAACGGTAGTATATAGGAACTAGTAAGGATATAATAGTAAGTAAAATACCTAATTATTACTCTATATATACTCTAAAAGGTTATTATACTAGACTTCTAGTATAAGTAAAATAATTATATTATTATATATAGGGTAATGAAAAGTAAGTAGTAAAAGTTATTCTAAACTAATTATAGAACTATTTCGTCTATTTTAGTTATTCGACGCTTTTAGAGTAATTTCATTCTAAAAGAGGTATATAGAGAGTAACGACTATAGCTCTTACGGGCGATAATTACCTCTTTAATATAAAATTCTATATAAGAGACATGTTTATAATTGAAAGTTTAGTAATTCCGTGCCCGATTAGCCTATGTCCGTTACGTATTACAAGGCCGTTTTGAAACTGAGAGAAGAAGCCACGATTAAATATTTAATCCGAACTTCAAAAATCCGGACCGGTGGTCACTGTCAAAGGTTCTTTTGCTGCTCGTAGAAGATGAACAAAAAAGCTCGTCATTCGAGATTTAAACTTTACAAAAGTTAGAAAGGATAACCAATGAAAGTTTCCGTGTAGTGCCTCACCAAGTTGAGTCTCCGTACCTGACCTGAGAAGTCGTAACTAATTAGTCTTAATCAGAGAAGCATGCTTGTGAAAAACTGTCGTTTTTACAAGTCTGACGGATAGTATAAAAGGTTTCAGCTTATCCTTTAGCACATTCTTAATTATCCACTTCTGGCGGAATAATGTGATTCATTACTCGAGTTACATGGAACAACGAATGTAATTGCTTAAGCCATTTGAAATAATGAGGTTTAGTTATCAAAGAACTTTTAAATAATAAGAGCCCTTAACACTAGACCATTTCGGGTAGGAGAGCAAACAAACGCAGCTACAAAATACGGTTTCTAGAACCATCTGTTTACAGGTAATAGGTTTCTTAAGTTAATAATATGGAGCTAATAATAACCTATCTTCCTTAGGGCTAAGTATGGCTGAATATACAATAACTATACCCTAATTTGTAATTTTACATTGATTTATAAGACAAATTCAGCTACGGTTATTCAAAATTAAATCTATAAGTTTCGAGAAAACAGGCATAGCTATATTACGCGAGCCAAGGCTAACCGAGCAATGCCTCACTATACCCTAAATTCGTAGCTTATAAGTACCTGCCACTTAGGCTAAATTATAGTATCTTTCTTGAACTTCGAAGAAATTATTCTAACTTTTATCTAGCGTTGAAACGGACTACGAATTATAGAGGCTCGTAGGGGCCGGACGGTTCGCTAGCGAGAATACCCGAGAAATTAGTAACGGTCTACGCCACCTCACACGTGCGGAGGATTTCAGTTAACGAGTAATAGAAAAGTGAGTTTTACAGCGAATAGATCATGGAAAACAGCCGTGGACCATCGTAAGATACGCGTAGCGCTCCATTAATGTGCTTTATTTACCTATGCTCTCTTCCACGTAACTATAAAAAAAACATAACACAATAACAAATCTACCGCCAAAGGAGGATATTAGGTCATTTATGCCAAGCCCTATCACGTGGGAGCCGGGGTTTCACCGAACTCCGCCGGAGAAAGTTCCTCACACTACAAAAGTCCGTATAACCTCAAAACTACAGCTATAAATTCGCCAAAAAATATATTAAAGCACTAGGGCATGAAACCTAGCTTGTTAGGCTAGGTTCATATAGGAATCGAACCAATATCTCCGGAACGTCAGCCACTTACAAAGGTGGCCTATCAGAATCCGACGTGCTAACCATTACACCAATGAACCGTTTTCTCGGTTGATGGGCGGTGAAGCCCATTGGATTATTTTTGAAGGATTTTGCTTAATAACGCTTGTATTAGTTAAACTTACGGTCAGCCTTCAGGTTTACCCATGGGCCGACTCATAGCCGTGGTTGGCGGAAGTTATTAAAAGTGGACTGATGACGTATAGTACAAGGCAGAATCTTGCGTGTGATATGAAGGAGCGAGGAGCTGTAAAGTGGAAGAAGGAAGGATAAATGTACTGGAACTTATCTATTCCGTTGTCTTGTTGTAAAGGAAGGGGTTGCCAATTACGATCGCTGATGTTAACACATTTCGGGATCTCCCAGGGAGGAGGATTCACGTGACAAATGGACACATCAAAGTTACCGTTACACGACATAAAGGGTCTCTGATACTTCTCAAACTGACTTAATCATACTGTTCACATAGGCATGGAACGTATATAATATCACAGGCCGCTGCAAAGACAAGCGAAAATTGAGAAGCGAGAGCCGAACAACCTCGACGGCGGTCAAGACATCTAATCTGTCGACCGCAGCCTCCTGAACCAGTTACTCCTAGTCATTATCGAGATACCCGCATGAGTCCCAGAAATATACAATTACAGCAACCTTGAGTTTGCATTCTAGGTAGATACCTAGGTCATAGCACATGACCAAAACGTGACCCATTCTTCGCTCGGGTTACAACAAATAGCATATACAGTACAGCGAGATTCCTTGAGAATCTGCCATCCAAAGGTACAGAAGCTGGCGAAACTGGAAACACAGGTCGCTCGTCACTGACCAAAGCTGCTGTGTGGAAAACAAATGCCAGCACGTTTTCAACCTTTCCCGGTACCAGCAACGAAGTTTCTCCATGTCAGATATGTACTGGAAGTTCTCACAAGGCCTTACTAATGGGTAAACGGTACTTCTAATAGTATCCGACCCTGTACTTCCACAATTCAGTACTGTGAAGACCTGCCTCGCTTCGATCATAAGGAATCCGACATGGTCACATATGGAAACTTTGAACATCGATACTTGTAATGGCGGCAATGACAAGTCAAAATCAGCCCTCATTTACTTTAAGACTGTACCAAAAT
Organism: Hymenoscyphus fraxineus; assembly: GCA_900184765.1. Classification (NCBI taxonomy): domain Eukaryota; kingdom Fungi; phylum Ascomycota; class Leotiomycetes; order Helotiales; family Helotiaceae; genus Hymenoscyphus; species Hymenoscyphus fraxineus. Next base: position 112,257 of record LT855407.1, read on the forward strand.
CGTCCCCTATCTCGTTTAGGTTCACCTATTTCCAGTGCCCAATTTCGCCCAACTGCCGCTATCAGAGAAGCGGCATTCTCAGTCTGCCACCACGAAAAGACCACACAAAGAACCACGGCAGTTATAAAGAACACGGCAATCATGCGAGGGGAGATTCATTTGTCGCAAGAAGGATGCTGATCGCGGTGCTCGATATATCGACCATATTGCTAGACCGGATGTGAAACTCGTGGTGGGTGATGTGGATCCAGGTACGATTCCTGGTCCTTTGGTCGTCAGATTCCTCCACAGATTGAAGGATTTGTACATGATTCCGCTCTGAGGGAAAATATGTTCCATAGGATGTTTGGCATACTTCATGAATGCTTCTATGAGATGGCCGTGGGAGAGGTTTGAAGGGGCCGTTTTGAGTTTTATCGCCTGAAGGTGAGAGAGCAGCTGATGATTTGTATGTTTCTAGTTAAAGAAGTTACTTCCTTACTGTATATGGTACGATACTACGATGATGATTCCACATTCATCAATTCTTCGAGAAAGATGTGACCTTGAAATATTTTAAAGGGTAGTATATTGTCTACGCTCTCTCTATGAACCATTCTTACAAAAAGATCATCCATAACCAATCATCAAATATCTACTTCAGTTCTACCACGGTACCACTCTACTCGACACGACAAATGAACGAAACAATATTTCCATTTCCATCACTCTCCTTCCACTCCCAAAATATGGTGTTCTGGTTCTCCTCACAGCGTAAACACCATTGTGATTTTAGCTTGAAGAGGACACATCCACAATTTGGCATCTGCCGCAGATCAGGTGGACATCCCCCAGTGTAATAGTATCTTTCGTAATTCTTCAACATCTTCACTTCTCTTTTCACAGTCCAAACGCCATTTATTGACTCCTCGCGAACACGAACAAGCCCCCATGAGTCAGCGATCGAATGTTCTGCCGTACTGCCTTGCGGAAATTGCGCGTGTATCGCTGGTGTAAGAAGAGCTTTTGGTAGTACGGCGTCTCGTTGTTGTTGAAGAAACTCGTCCAACGTGATTAAGCCCTCTTTTAGTCTCCGAACCGAGAGATGGGGGTCACTTTCTTCACGTGTCTCTTCTGAGAAGCATGATGATAGTGGTGATACTTGTTCTCCCTCCGAAGCATCGAAGTGGTTGGTGAGCTCAAGAGGGATTTTGGAGTGGATTCCGAAGTGTATGATGTAAAAGCGGCGACAGGTTAGGCCCCAAAAAAGGGACTCGTCGCGGGAGAGGTATTTCACTATCATAAAAAGTAGTTCTCTTGGGAGTTTTTCAAAAGAGAACGCTTTATGGTCTGGTTGTTCGTCTTCTTCATCATCTTCTTCATCATCTTGATCATCATCTTGATCATCATCTTGATCATCATCTTGATCATCGTCGCGAGATGGAGGGCTTATTGTTATGTCTGGAATTCTGGAATTGCCGTAGGTTGCCCTGGAGGTTGGATAGCTTGCAAATAGTTGCGTTCTTGTCATTTTGAGATGCTTGGCGCTGATCGAGTATTTTGAATGCTTGTTCCCAGGCATGGTGGTATTGTTTGTGAGATATATCGACAAAAGCTTCATGTAGTGGTACATTATATACTTCTGCGAATCTATTTCAAGATTGGGTTCGTGAATCATGCCAGTGTGGTAAGTGTGATTAAGATATGAGGAGTCTTAAGGTACGGAGATCACATATGTCTTGATATCCTGGAGTGAAAACCAGATTCGTGAATTCCAAGACAAGTATGAGGCCACTCATGAAACCCTCAGATAGTCAATTTCACAAACCACTATAGAGATAATATAATAACGCAGGTTCTATTACGATTTATGTAAAAATGCTTGACTAAATTACAACTTACCGACAGATTGTGAGTCATGACTGATCAAGTCAAGAGATTGTTGCATTCTTCTAAGATTCTGCTATAGCTCAGCTTTCATCTAATTACTTCGGCCCCTTTACTCCAGAGAGTAGTTACCTTCGACCCACGTCTGTCCTGTGCTCCGTCATCTTTGCGCAACGACACATAGCAATTACTGGGTACCTTTTCAGGTAGCCTGACACAAACTGCCTCCTCAGATACTGTCAAAATGTCTATCCACGTGCCATTTCAAGACAGCCAATCTGTTTGGAACTCGTAATGCTGTGGAACTAACGAAGCAACAATTCTATTAGTCTAGACCACACACAGTATCCTCAGTCAACTCAAGGCTTCTTTACACCAATGACTTCGATAATGTCGATTGGCGTATGGAGCGCTAGGAGTCCCAGGATGACTGAAAAAAGGATTGAATCCAGACCAAACCACAAGCTAACTATACTTGACAGGAGTCAGCGCTATATAGTTGCTTATACGAGTAGTGCTTCATTGTCATAGCGCTTGCCAGAATTCAATGGAATGGAACCAACTTCCATGCGGTGAGATCCACCAGTCAGACCTTCTGAGAACAGTCATATCAACTGCCATACTTACACTCATACAGGCGCACTGCTGACCTTTGTATTCATCCAGATGGGATCCATAGAACTTCGGTCAAGTGAGCCAAATATTGAAGGTCAAAATGAAAGAATCACAGATCTCGGCTTGGATCCCTTTGGGGAATCATGAGGTAAAAGGAAGTTTAGAATACTGTCCGGTGTCATTTGGCATAGAGACTCCGGCTGGCTCTCAGTTGGGGTTGAGTCATCGTGACTGGTGACTTGTATATGTGTATTGTAGTTGATGACTCTTAATTTTCAAATCTGAACTATCAAAGATGATTTAAGGTTAAAGAGTGTCGGAATTGGAATGGCAATCGCGAAAGTAGAGAAGCGGACTAGATGTCGATACGAAACTTACGGTGTTTGGATTCGTGGTGTTCTTGTATTTCTACGTTGATACAGGTAAAATCGCATTCCGCTAAAAGTTCAAATGCTGGGAAGGTTCTCCCAAAAGACAACGCGTGGTAGTGTACAGACCAGTCTACGTTTTAGCGAGGCCGTATAATATAAGTCATCGCGTGATTTGACAAATATGCAATTAAGCCAATAAAGTATGTGGTATCAACGACTCGACTACATTTCACACAACAGGCCCGAACTTCCTGGGGAGTATATATTGTTGGAGCATTCAGCGGCACTGTATGTTATCCGTGGTCGAACGTTCAAAATATCACAATTTCTTCCATGTGAAGGAACAGAAATTTCCAGTGAGCTAGTTATAATGAAATTACTGCTTATTTCTGGCCAATGATAGAGAAACCACATCTAATTCCCCGCTCTAGTCTTAACTAAAATGGTAAAGCGATGCTGTATCGGATGCCATTGTACTTATGGTATAATAACTTCTTGGATGCTTCTGCTTTCCAGCCAGAAATTCGACTAGTGGTTTCTTATATTCCCCCGTGTCATAAGACTCCCAATTAACAAAACGAATGTAGCAGCTGGGCTTATCCCACCCCTGGATCATACAATGAATTCCAACTGCCGGAAAGGCCAAATCCCTAATAACTCGTACCCAGAGACTGGCGTTAAGAGCGAACGGACGTATCGCAAGGTTAACTGGTCCATGGCGGTTCCAGTGAATATCATAGAGCTCAATACACGTAAGTCCTAACATTAGCGACGCTGAAGTAGCTGGTGCAGCAGTAGAGCATGACCCATATTTGGATCGATGGGTACCGTCAATCTCTTGTAGAGCATCAAAAATCATCAACAGAAGTTCGGTGGGAAGTTTGAGTAGTGTTGAGACTCTCGTCTTGTCTTTCCAAGTTAGTCTCGAATAAGAAAAGCTAAAGTCGATGACTTACCTTGAGCGCCAACAATGGAGCCGTTTCCATTTGTACTCCATAACTTCGAGTCCATCGCATTTGCCGGCATGTTGGGTACCGAAACATCAACGGTGGAAGAAAGTCTTTTTTGAAAATGTACCTGAGACGGGGATCCGTCGGTGATATCATTTCCTAACTCGCCTAAATTGACTTAGTTTCAGTGGAGGAGCGAAAGGAAAGGATTGCTTACTAAGGAGCCCCAATTCAGGAGAGCGTACAACGATCCTTGGAGCAGCTACTTTGTTGGTTTTGGCTTGAACGGTCAAGCTCGAAGCATCCAACCTATCTTGGTCGCCAATAGAGGAGAAATTTCTCTTGGTGCTACCAGTGAACATCTTTCTCTCAATACATTCTTCTGTCCGAGTCACTAAAGATGTTTGTGAGCCGCCCGTGAATCTTTTCTGACGTCGCTCTTCATTATATGGCGACATATTCTCGGACGTGATAATGGTTTCGAAGGGTTGATTGAAGAAAAAGGGAGGTTCAGAAGAGATTGTATTGGATGCAGCGGTATCAATGGCTGTGTGTAATATCTATGATGGATTCCGTAAGTCTTGATGGAAGACAAATTGAGGGCTTGGAGCGCTTGCGATAGCGCCGAGGGAAGCGCACTGACTATTACTTATGAATGTCTGTGCATATAGTCTTGCTCATGAGCAAGCGCAGTCCTATTCAATCCCATGCCAGCAATAGAGTGTTCACCACACTCTAGTGGGTAAGACCCAGAGCAATATGGCTACTGTACATACACATCCATAAGCTGATAAAACCTGGGATTCGTGAACATCGAAACAAGTAACAAAGACTTTCAAGGTGGGTATATAAACAACACCTCAGGCGAACTGTTAGAATTTTTCAGGAGAATTGTTCTGTACACTTAAATCTACTACGACGTATCAGGCCCTCTCACTGAAAGGTCTGGAGACCTTTTGAAAAGTTGGAAATATGGAGATTGGAAAAAAAAGAGAGGGGGAGGGGGCGGTCATATTTAACACATTGTGATAATAAGCTCGTTAAAGGCGAGGCGAAAGGTACCGATTTGAGATGGTGGTGAAATACCCTGAGAAGCTTGGGCTGGGGGACCCAGACTCTACTTGTACATAGGAGAGATAAGAGAGACGATGCGGTCACATGACGCATACGTATGTCCTAGACCTCGCATTTCTGGCGGCATCAACTTCCGGTCTTGGTACTCAATAATACTATAACCTAAGTAGTGCGAAGCAAGTCGGACCAATCCCTGTAGCGCGTTGAGGCACTATTCCGGCTAGTCTGGCCTCTCAAATGGAAATGGTAAACCTATAATCCGAAACGTAAGATATATGCGAGGTCCAAGAGATAGTAATCCCATCTTCGAAATTGACATATTTGGCGGTGGATCAATTCCGCGTCTATGGGCACTTAGGATAACCGAAATCCATAGATGTATATAAATCCTTAACTGAGAACGACTTATATTGTATATAGTTCTAACACAAAGAGCGTGATACCATTGCTGTGAATACAACTAATTTGCTTATAACATTAGAAGGTTCAGGAGGAGGCAAACTTACCTATGTCCTTTTAACCGTACCATGACGTTATTGGAAACATATTTCATGGGCGAGATAGTTAATACATGACAATGTATTTGGTCTGCTCTGTCAATTTCTTCGGAGAGCTCGAGTTGTAAAAGTCGCCTAAGATGCTGAGGGAAAACTTGCTGCAGAGTTGTTTATTGAAAGATTAGGAGCATCCTTGTGAACTTCTCCATCGCATTGACTAATTCTCAACATTATACCGAGGACCGCGAGCCAAAGCCTGACCACCTAATGCTTTACTGCTCGATACTTCATAGCCAAAGTTCCCCTCCTCTTTGTGGACAGACGGAAAGAAGAGGATTCGGTAGTCGTTAGGTAAACGCGCGGGCAACATGATCGTATATTTTCTGTTGAAACATGTCTGACCAGCATATTTTTGCACAAAAAATGGAAGCTGTCGGTAAGAGAAATTTCTGATCTGTCGTTTCCATTCCTCTTCGCCAAATGTAGGAGGTATAAAGATAAGCTCAACTCGGCTGTGACGTTGCCAGTGTAGATCATAAAGTCGATTACATGTCATTCCTAACATGAGAGAAATTGGCGCGCGCAAATTTTCTTGAGAGCTTCCGTCCTTTTTTCAAGTTCGTCGAAAATGATACAGAGAAGCTCATTTTTAGTTTCAGGAGGTGGCCGTTATTGAAAAGCCTTCTCTGCATTAGTTCTGAACCTACTTGAGAGGACCTGCGGTAGGGGACCTACCATTATTAATGGGAGTAAGAAAAGGTAATCTTGCGCCAGTGCTCCTATGATCTCCAACTCCTTGTTTTCTTTCAGTTGTTGAAGGGAATGTGTGGTAATTTGCAGAATGGTTCTCTGTTGTGCCATCCAGATACAAATGACTCCCAGGTTTGGCAATCTCGCCAAATCGCCGTTGTGTACTTGTGTACGAACTTCCAAGGTTGTATGTCCAATCATGGTGCTATGAGATTATGGTTGTGTGATTGTTTGGCAGGTTGAAGGATGACATCTGAATCTGGTGTTGTTTGGTTGTTACTACTCTACCAACAGGAGAAAGAAAAGCGTTCGGAAGAATCAGCGTTGGCGTGGTCCATTGTGCCAGCGTATACGAGGAATATGCGTATCGGACGTCTAATCCACGTATTAGACGTCGAATATGTATATTGGAATTCAAGCTTTGCGAGCGTATTTCGGGATAATTTAATTAAACTAATCTATACTCCTAGGTTGTTTTAATTTATTAGACCTACCTAAGCGCTATAGTACCTTATCCTACCCCCTTTATCTAGTATAATCAGGGGCTGGAAAAAATGTACATATAGTCTAGGAATGTCTGAGCCTATAGAAACTATACTATACGTATATAATACTACTACAAGGCTATTTTTTAGTACTCGAGAGCCTAGGGGTTAGATCTTTTAGTAGCTCGCTAAGTAAAGGGGGGAGGCTAGAGAGTAATTAAGGGGCTAGAGACATAGCGTAACTAACCTTTTAGTAGGTAGGCTAGTATAACCTTTAGGAGTATAAAGATTTAAGTCCCTCCTTTATTTTTACTATCTAGATTACAAGGTAGAAAAGTAGGTTAGGGGGTAGGGGTTAAAAAGGGGGGGCGTAGTAGTGCTCAAAAGGGTACTAGGAGACTTAAAAAGTAGGTCGAAAGTAGCTAGGAATGCCCTTATGTTTCGTATTTCGTAACCCCCCTATACGTATATTCTTATATATATATACAATATTAAAGCGATTCGGCGTATTTATACGCCGAATTATTCAAATAATTAAAGTATCGTCTAATACGTATATAAGACGTCCGATATGTATATTCCTCGTATACGCTAGTACAATGGACTAGGCGGAGTTCTATGTACATTGAAAGGTATACTATAATTCCTGCTTTATTTCCCTAATTCAGCTCTTAACAAAACTATAACAGTATATACTTCACTCTCTTGGTATCGTTTTTAGGGTGAATAAGGTAAGGAATCTCTAACCCTACTTTTCCCGTTTTAGGTACTTCTATTCCGTTAACGTTTTTAGTACGGCGCTAGTAGGGGACCCTTATAGGGCCCCTACCCTAATATAAGTGAATTATAAATTAATTTACTTAATATAGTATCTATAGTAACTATTAACTAATTACCTAATATATACACTTTTAAAGCTAGTAATAGTTATAAAGTTAGTAGTTTAATATATATTTATAAAATTTAGAGGAAACTACTAAAAACTCTATTAAGAAGGGGTTATTTCCTAAATAATCTATAGTAATTACTAATCTTCCTACTATTTTACTAGTAAAACTTAAACTTATTTTAGTTATAAATAGAATAAAACCGCTTCTATTTAATTAAGTAGGTTATTTACCTTAATTATACCTCTCTAACCTAAACTACTAGCCCTAACCCTAACTCTTAACTACTAACCCTAACTCTTAACTACTAACCCTAACTACTAACTACTAACCCTAACTACTAACTACTAACCCTAACTACTAACCCGTGTATTTTATATACTAAACTATATACTATATATATAATTATATAATAAATAATATCTATATAAGAATAAGTGTTAATTTAGGTATTTAAAGTCCTTTAAAACCTACTAAGGTCCTACTTATTTATTAGTAATATTCTACTTAATATAGCTTTAATATTAGTTATAGAAGAACTTATTAATCTATAAGAGATTACTTAGTATAGATTACTTCTCTTTTATATTTAGTATAATAATAATAATAGAATTATACTTTTAAAAACTCTTTTTAATTAATACTAGCTATTTATTTTAAATGTTTAGTCTTATATAAATAATCGTCTACTTTATAATTTGTATAGGACTAAGATATATTACTATTATCTAGGTAGAAAGTCTAACGCTTTAAAAGCTAGTAATATTAGTATAAATATAACTTATTATAAAAGGACTTAATTATATAGGTTTATAATTTAAATTAATATCCTAGAGAGTCTTATAGAAGACATTATTATTAAACGAAGTAAAAGGAGTTACTAGAAATATAATTATATTTTAAATTAAGTAGATATTATTAAGGTTAATAATACTATTTATAAAGTAGCTTTTAAACTTATAGGTTCTTTTCTTCTATCTAGAATTCTCTTACTTCTCTACTAAAATCGTACTATATTAAATAAGGCTAGTAGATAGTACTTAATCCTAAGTAATATTTATAACTAGAAGCGTCTTATAAGTTAATAGTCTAAAGGTAATAATAGTACTACCTTTCTTTAAAAAGCTTTATAAACCTAGTATATAGTAGTAAACAAATTAGTAAAGTATATTAAATTCTATAAATATAAATAATTACTTTATAGTTTTATATTTTAATAAAAGATAAAAAGTAATATTTTAATAACTATTTATAGTATTATATAGGTAAAAGAGAGTTAATTACTTAAGTTAGTAAAAGATAGATATATAACGTTATTTAATTCTACTTATAAAACTAATAAACTAAAGTAAAAACTCTTTAGTCTTTTATTTTACTTAAAATATAAAATCTTTTATTCTTATACTTTCTTTTTAATTAAAACTAAAGATACTAAAATTATTAGTAAATACTTTAGTATTCTTATAAGATAGATTAAGAAGGTAAGATATATCTAGTATATTAAATATACCTTAACTAATAATTCTACTATTAAGTAATTAGCTATTAAATAAGTCTTTACTACTAGTTCTTAAAATAGCTTATATATCTAGGTTTAATATTTTATTTATAAGTAGTATTCTATAAAAATAATTAATTATACCCTTTATAATTAAGAAGATCTTATTACTACTACTAGGTATCTTAAAAAGGTACTTTTCTATTATTATACTAAGAAAGGTTATATTAAATTAATCTAAGCTATAATTAATACTATTCTAGTTAGTATAAAAGTTAACTATATAAAGAATACTACCTAGGATTCGTAAGAGTATATTTAAAAGGAGTAGATAGATATAAGAGCTAAATTATATATACTAATCCGAGTATATTCTCTACTAAGTTAGTATAATAAGTCTAAATAAGAGTTAGTATTATAAGCTTAAGAGTAGAAGGCTAGAATTATATAAGAATTAAAACTTACTCTAGTTATTAGATATAGTTATTAAAACTATTAAGATAAGTACTATTAATTATAATTAAAGGGATAAAGCTAAGAAAGATACCCTAGAGAATATAGAATTAGTACTAAGTAATAAATATCCTTTTTTAAAGTTATTTCTAATCCTTAGTTAGTATATCCTTTAAGATAATATTTACCTTATAATTAATTAGTATAAAGAAGTAAATAATATAATAAATCTTAAGTAAGAAAATAAGTTATTTATATACTAACTAAACACCTATAGAGAGTATAATTATAAGCGCTTTCTAATATATAATATACTATACTAATATATACTTAAGTAATTTATTCTCGGGCTAAGATATATAGAAAGTATTATAAGTAACTCCTTAGAGATAATAACTCTTAGATATACTAAGGTCTTATAGGTATACTAAATAGAAGAGTAAAATACTTTTAATAAGAATTACGGAACGGACTTAAGTGGATAGGGCTACTAGTCTATAAGTAACAACTAATAATTAACAATTAACATTTATATAGCTAAAAATTTATATTAGAGTATACTTTACTATAGATATAGACTACCGGTAGGCTTTCAACCCTCGCTGTCGCCCCTACAAGTATTGCCCTTACGATAATAACCCCTATGTGCCCCTGCCCCCCTCCTCCCTCCCTCT
>LT855407.1:122384-144291 GCA_900184765.1 Hymenoscyphus fraxineus
TACGGAGGTAGAATAGACAGGAGGGAGGGCAGGAGGATAGGAGGCAAACGGGAGTGTTCCCGTGATTCTAGCTGTTTTAGGAAAGGCTTCTAATTACTAAGCGCGTCCTCGTGCGCGTCCTTGTGCGGGGGGGTGTCACGTGGGCACACTAGTACTAGCGCTCCCGACTTAGCGAGAACACGAAAATATCGCGTTCGCGACTTCGATAGCCCTTCTCTATAACCTTAATAACTCGATAGCTCTTTCTTTACGATAATAGGAAAGTATATAAGAGTCCTAGGGGGGCGTAGGGATAGTAAGAGAGGGGTAGGGTAGGGGTAGGGGTACTAGAAACAAGGATAAGTAGGGGGCGATAGTAAGACGTAGCTAGGGTTAGGTCCTATAGAGTAAATAGTAGTTCTTCTCTATATTTAGTTCTATTTATATAATAAGTAAAGAGTATTAGTTATTATTTGTTAGTTATAGACTAATAGCCCTATCTACTTAAGTCCGTTCCGTAAAGAATAAGTAATTTATATAACTTAATTTATAATACGACTTATAATAGGAGTTCTCTTAGGGAGAGTTAATAGAGCTCTTAAGTATTAATTAGAATAAATATATAAAGTAATTTAAGGAATTGCTATTTTATAATATAAATTATAAACCGCCTTAATATAACCCTAAAACCTCGAATAAGTCCGAGTCGCCTAAAGAGAAAGACTATATATAAGTATATATAGATAGCTAGTAATAACTTAATAATATTATCTTTCGAGTTAAGGAACGCGAATATAAGATTAAGGAGACTTATAAAGATAGAGGATTATCGACTAAGGAATTAAAAGAACTACTTAATTATTATTTATAAGTAATTTAAAGAGTATAAGATTAAATTACTAAATAAATAGTTAGTACTTAGATATTATAATAATAATAGGATATAAGTAATAGAATTATACTATTATTAAAAGCTCTTAATATTACTTTAAAAACACTATTATAATCTCTATTTAATATTAATAAAGACTCTTATATATAATCTATAATACTATAAATTTAATATAAAGAGATACTAGATTTATAAGGGTTTACTAATAATTTTAATAAAGAGGAGCTTCTAAAGATAGGAGAGATTAGCTAGCTACTAGGACCTATACTACCTACGGCTTATTAGCTTTTCCTAAAGAAGTAGGGGGGTTTATATAGGGATTTAGGGGTTATAATACTTAGTTTAGGTCTATTAGTTTATAAGTCTTTTAGTAGGTTATTTTAGTAGAGTTTTAGTACTATTATTCTAGTACTATACGAAAGTAGAAGTAGAAGTAGAAGTAGAAGTAGGAGTAGGAGTAGGAGTAGGATTAGTCTTATTTACTATTTATTATTTATTCCTTAATTCTACGAGTTTACCTACGAATTTACTATAAAACAAATAAGTAAATCGAATAATCGAAAATACAGGGGCCCTTGCTAGTGCCAACGCCACTTTATAGGGATCTATTTAAAAACGTTAACGGAATAGTTATACTCCTTTTCCCTTATCGTCACATTTTTTACTGGAGCTGTGGTTATGTGTAAGTTAATTGAATCATTTGTTCATTCCTACTACTGAGTAAAAAGGGACATAATGAAGATTTCATTCAAGGTACCAGAAGTAGAAATATCTAGCAGCCATTGACCAGAGATAATCATTAAGCAGCTACATCTTAGCTTCACGCCCATTAAGTCTGTCAGCGTTTTTCTGCATATCTAGCATTCACTACACATTTGAATTTGCATATATTTTCTTCGAGATAGACAGATAGAAAGCATCAACAATATAGATTTTGGCTATTTTAAGCTTTGAAGCTTGAATACAATGTATCTCCACCCTTAGAGTATCGTTTTCTTGATTATTAGAATTCAGACCTCGTTGATACAGTAGTTTAGTGAATGTTCCATGGCACAGTGGTAACATTGTGACTTCCAGAGGGAAAGGCACTGACAGGGGTATACCGTGGCTAACAAGAGCTAGCCTAGCAAGCCTAGCGAGCCTCTCACTTTTGTAATCAACTCCCCGTCAGCGCTTCTACCACGGTAATATAAAAAGATAATACAAAACCGCTATAGAATTTATAGGCAAGGGTCTTACATATAGGTCTTTTGATTCTGTACTGTACAGTACATTTCAGCCACCTTCCAGTTGATCCAGTGTCTTGTCACCAATAAGACATCCTAAGGCCTTCTGCTCCATTACGATAAAGACACATTCCAAGGACCAACATTTGAACTCCGTTGATAGAGTTGCTGGGTAATCGCAAGCAAAGAAAGCAATCATGAGACCAACATTGATTAGTCGCATTTCATCACAGGAAGTCCGAGATAAGGTGGAAGCTTCGAAACGTGAAATGTCAAAGGGTAAGAAAAAAATTCTTATGTCTCTCACTCTCACCTCAAAACTAATTTTCTCAGAAGAATCCATTCATTCCGCCAACCGCTCTTTTGTGGAAGCTCCCGTTGATATTATCTTAATGATTTTCGGCTACCTCAACAGTCATGATTCAGCAATGCTTGGCCTTACACATTCCTGTTTATACGACATCTTCTGGAAGAGAAACGGAGAACGACCACTAAATTTGGCCCAAAACTTCACGGAGAGAGGTTTGCGGGTCGCCCAGAGAGGAAAAAAGCTTAGAGTCCAAATGGGCAATACCCGAGCTGACGGGCATTACGGCTCGCTCCTCGCTAAATGGGCTTATCCTTTAGAGCCATATTTTCATCAAAAGCCGTTAATCTATCCAAACCAACAACAAACGGAGGATGAGATACGTCAAGCACGGAAAAAACGAGAGCCAAATATTCGTTTTATACACCCAGAAAGATACGGCGAAATCGACAAGAACCCCGAGCAACAGGGACAATACGTACCATTGTCAGAATTCCCAGACTATTTCTTCAGTTTGTAAGACGTACCAGTGTATTGGAGGGGTGAGGGCAGGACCGGAATTGCAGGAGAGAGAAAGGAAGAGTCTCTCGTCGCTTCCGTGGTTTTAGGGACAGTCACGCGTTAAGCACTCTCGCTCCTTCCTTCCCACGCAATGCTCCGCAGATTACCCTCACGGTGGCAATCACGTATAATATTCCAATAACTAGATAACAGTAACAAATTAACGCTTACACAGAAGACGATTAAGTACCGCTAGAGACGAGAAGCAAAACGATTATGGCGGGACGAATAGTAATGGAGCCTTTGAAAACCTTTTATTCATATGTTACCCCAGGATGATACCCCCAAAGAAGTTGAGCGCAAATAAAACGCTAATATCAAGTATGATCGATAAAAAATGATAACCCCATGTGAACCTTAAGAAGATACCCGTCTACATGAAAGGAGAAATGTATTCGCCAGCGCCAGAGTCTGGGTCCTCCAGATATGTGCCATTCTCTAGTCTGCGGGACTCTTCCATCACGCCCGACGCGACACCCGGCAAATCCCATGCACGCCCAACGCCCCATCTGTCAACCTTTGGTTGTTGCGGCCAAAGTTTCCATAACTTGAAAAGCAATTGCTTGCAATCTCGACGACCAAGTACCCCCACCCGGAAACTCCAGCTATGTAGCATCATGTCGACGTACATATTTCGGAAGAACATTCTCCACCGAAGACGGTCAGGAGTATCCGCAACCCAACTGAGAGAATCAATATATGCAATTTGCCCTGGGAAGGAAAATGGGGGTGCTTACATAGCTGCGAAATCTACTATTTGTGCCTCCTTCTTCTTAAGATTGGACATAATAGTAATAGGGCAGGTGTCCAAAATCACGCCGAAGAGCTCGCGGAGTTGAGTATCATCCAGGAGTCGAAATAATGAGGCTCCATAGCGTCTTGTTACTCTCTCTTCATTGGTCCGAACATGTTTCAATAATGCATCTGTGGATGTATGCTGACACTCTCGTGCGATCTTGAGCATTTGATTTCGATGGAGTCTGTAAGTGTCGGTGTTGGTTGGCTTGCGGCGGGCGACAGCCTCCCGAATTGCTTCTTCATGAGCATAGTTATACCGAGCTGCCGTGAATCTGATGATGCGATTTGGCACGTTGTCTTCATGTGCAACCTCTCGGTCCATAGCATCCCCAACGACATGAACCTCAGCTTTGCGAAGCTCTTCAGTTTTGAAGTGTGATGCTACGCGCATCAGGTTTTTTTCAGAAACCAACTGCGAAAGTGAGGTCAGATACCGTGCGTTCCAGGTAGCTAGGATTGAAAGCTTACATCTTCCCTTGAAAACTGTCGCCCACCCTCACTGTCGCACCCTCACTGTCGCCCATCCTCGCTGTTGTATAAGGGTTGTGCCCTAGTATGTTGTTTAGAAGAGAGAGAGAGAGAGGCGGAGGGGGTAGAAGCGGGGAAATATTTTCGTGCGTGTCGCTTAGGACGCGGGGGGCTACAACAGAGCGGGGGTATATCACGTGCCTCGAGGCACGTGGGTGAGAGGGAAAGTAGTAGGGGGATAGCGGGGGTAGAGCTAAAGGACCGTTCGAGTTACATTTAAGGGCAGGAGTATTCGAGTCAAATTTAAGCTTATTTACTTATACTAAGTGGTTTTACCTTTAATTCTTACGCTAGCATATAACCCTAACCCTGAGCTACTTTGCGATTTGCAATTTGCGATTTGCGATTTGGTCATCTGGTTTAGTGGTACATTCAGGATGCCGTATGATGCTACTCTATGTGGCAAAAAAGGAGAAAGCTTCCGTCTAATTTCAGGTACCCATCTTTTTTCTTTCGATCATTTCCTCACTAACAATAATATTTAAAATTATTCTGATCGTAGAAATATCAGAATCCCATGATGCTCACACATATTAACAATTGTCTCAATGCTCAAAAAAGGTGTTACAACAACAATTGATGAGGGCAATCTTTGCCCCTATCAGTAATATCTCCTTTCGCCCAGAGAGATTAATAAATTCATCAATATACTTCACATAATTATTTCTCCTCAAATAATCTCGGAAAAACTTAGCTCCACTATCGAGAATCATGAATAGTTGAATGCATGAAGCCGGATTGCGGTACCCGAAGACTCGAGATTGCTGGCCATAATACCCTATTCTTCCAGCACATTTGCCGCGTATTGATCCATCAGTTACCAGTCAGGGAAACTGCCTAACAGAGCAACCTTTCCGATTGGGATACTAATACAGGGCAAGATAAACCAATATGGTTAAAATTTTCAGATTTTGATTGTGTACTGATAAGGAATTGGGCAAGACTATATTATTCCGAACACATTCGCACACTATTTCCCACTTCTCATAATTTTCAAATTTTCAACTTTTCCATTCAACATGCTTCTGAAAGGTGTTACTTTACTCCTGGCGTTTGCCGCTGCAAGAATCAATGGGGCAATTATACCAGATGCTGACGAGCTAGCGAAACGACAATATGCCACCGCAGCAATGATGCGATTTGAATGCTCTCAGCTCGTGATCGATCGAGTTGATCCTCTAGTGCAACCAAACATAGCGCCCTCGGCACACCTACATCAGATAGTGGGCGGTAATTCATTCAATGCTAATATGACTCCCGTGGAGTACGACCCTTCGAAGCTATCGACTTGTACTTCTTGCACCTATTCTGAGGACTTTTCGAATTACTGGACCGCTTCATTGTACTTCCGTGCTAAGAATGGAACATTCAAGCGGGTTCCTCAAATGACGAACTTGGGGTTGAGAGGCAAAAATGGAGGGATTACTGTCTACTATATTCCTCCATACGATGGCAAGACAAAGGTTACAGCATTTCCCCCTGTAGGTGACGTCGATTCCCAATTACTTGGCGTTTTAAATGTCATCCACAAAGCTAACTTTTCTCGAGGGTTTCCGTATGATTGTTGGCGACCCAATGCTTCGATCGGCCAAAGACATGCAGAAACAACTTTGCCACCGTTGCGAGGAAAACATCGCACAGAATCCATTTGGCGGAGCACCATGCACAGGTAACGACACGCAGGCTCTTCCTACAACGCAGTGTCATGGAGGAATTCGGGCTACCATTACTTTCCCAACGTAAGTTGTTCTCCTACATTGTCATGACACGGTCTATATCATGGCATACCACTGAGACTATGCTCTAGATGCTGGAATGGAAAGGATACAGATAGCCCAGATCACAAATCTCATGTCGCATATCCCTCATCTGGATCCTTCGAGAGCACAGGACCCTGTCCGTCATCTCACCCAGTCAGACTTCCACAAGTAATGTATGAGATTATGTGGGATACTCGAGAGTTCAATGACGCAAGTTTATGGCCATCGGATGGTTCTAACCCACTAGTCTATAGCATGGGTGATGCGTGAGTATTCTCCAGACATTCTTTTGTAACTTTCAAAGTGCTCATATGTCGCAGAACTGGCTATGGATGGCATGGAGATTATCTCTTCGGTTGGAAAGAAGGTGTCTTACAAAAAGCTCTCGATGCACGTTGCACTGGAGATGCATGTACCGTACTGAAGACGCAATCCGCAGAAGAGGCAAACAAATGTATGAAGCAACAGGAGGTTTCGGAGCCAGTCGAAGGATGTAAGTTTTCATCCCCTATTCTTCTATATTGAATATACTCATCAGACGCGTACTAACGCATCCACCACAGGGTTGACCGAGCTGCCAGGAAACATGCCTGTGACAAGCCAGTGATCTAAGGGTTTTTATCATTCGCTAAATTGTTCACACAAATATAATCTCTGGTATTGTCTCGTGTAAAACGGGGTTTCCACATTCAAACACTCTACTGGCTTCCAATGTTAAGTTTTGCAAGCTAAATAAAACCAGATTCAATTGAAATGGCTCCTGTTAATAAGAGAGAGATAGACTATATATACACTCACTTACCAGTAACCAGATCACATTGATATTTAACCAGAGGATGGGCGCTTCTCATATATAAATAGAACTCCCAACCATCGTATTCTACAAAATATATTGTCGTACTATACTTGTGTCTGAAATATATAGTTCTTATCCAAGAACACCCAAAAGACGGGAAGAACGTTTATATATAAGCGTATATTTCTTTAGACTTTTTCAGATATACACGAAACAATTGAAGGAGCTAGAATTCTAGATCTGTATAAACCTTCTCGGGCTCTCAGGGTATGGTTTTAAAACGACGAGATTAAGTAAAGGGGCTCCGAGTGGGCAAGAAAAGTAGCAGAGATCTAGGTACCTATTTTATCTTAGCATAACTTAACCCAAAAACTATTATATTAGGTTCTTTATTTGGATTAATTAAATGATTCATTCAAAACAATAGGACAATAAAGGTAACTGTTCTAAATATTTTAAGAATCCTGGTAATTAGAATTAATTTACGCCCAATAGTCGAAAAATGAATCTGCCGCTTCCTTGTCCACCGGGAGAGGGGGTCGATATCTCCGAGTTTCCTCCGATATATCTCCGGGGAAGCGATCCCCGCCTTTCCCTTCCACCGCCTCAGAAACCTCAGTACCATCACGCTGCGCCGAGAAAACAAATATCACACAATTGCGCCAATTCAAAAGGGCCCTTTGAGGGTCATCTGTTAGGCTATGCTTGAACACGAACATTCTGAAATAAGGTGCTCTCGAGGTGCTCTAAGAACGCGATAAACTTGACACGAACGGCTTCTAACCTCCGTTGGGTCCTAATACAACCCTCCAGTGCAGCTGATCGTCCACGATCTTCGAACCCGTTGAAATCCTTAACACAAGACCGATATCGATTGCCACATTGTGTTCATTCCTTCTAGAAACGAGACCGAGAAAACCGCCAAAGATGCAGTGAAAAGCTTAAGCCGCCAACGCCGTTCCAC
Source organism: Hymenoscyphus fraxineus (assembly GCA_900184765.1). Lineage (NCBI taxonomy): Eukaryota > Fungi > Ascomycota > Leotiomycetes > Helotiales > Helotiaceae > Hymenoscyphus > Hymenoscyphus fraxineus. The sequence continues at coordinate 130,196 of LT855407.1, forward strand.
TACTGTACAAAGACCTGACAGTGAAATCCATCAACGCCATCCCCCGAAACGCCAAATGAAAGAGAAGGAGATTGAGTTCCTATATGATCAACCAGGAGCTAAGCGTACAAACCGTTCCGTACGCAATTTCAACGGTTCCACGCGCGGAAGGACATATTACAACCAAGTCCACAGACTTCCTTTTATAAGGTTGCTTATTCCCTCATCGTATCTGCCAAATTCAGATATAAGAGCAGGATATGAAATCCATCTTTGGCGTATGATTGTGTATATTTAAATATACACATTCTGTGTAAAATTCGAAGATTCCCAAGTTGTTCGCCACGGAGCCTTCCTTGGGTAAAGCATCATGAAGATTGCATAGTGTTGATCCTTCAAGAGGAGAACACCAGATTTGGTCCATATTTGGCTGTACTATGAGGAAGCGCACCTAGGATGTTCCGGAACATCAGGGATAGCAAGCTCCGAGGGACGTGGAAACTGTCCAGAGGGGCATGACGGTCAAAGAGGTAACAAGAAAGAAAGGATGTCCTGTAAGATAGGTGGATCTTACTCCACATTCGGAGGACTTCTGGCAGACAATTCAATCGCGTGTGATTGGCACATCACGCCTCAATTCTTAAATTGAAAGGTATTTCTCCTGGAGGTACATGTGAGTTTTCCTTGGGGGATATGAATTGGTAAAGGCTCCGAAGGCATGATCTGAACCCTGGCGGGTAAACAACAAACTGTCTGCAATCCCTTGGATAGGATGCTTCTGGACTGCATCCTATTCAACTGTTTCTGCCTTGCCTGAGTTCAAGTTCTGTGGTTGGAGGTTGGTCTTCCTGAGGATTGGGATCATGGAACGTCAGAACGTATATTGAAAAAGATGTGACCAAAGCGCGATCTTCGTGTTCTGTGGGATTTCCAAGATTCTCTCGAGGTACTGAGAGTAGCAAAAAGGGTCCAACATGGCCTGCCAGGATGGATCAACGTAATGGGCCATGAATCTAAGCAGTAGGATTATAGTTTCAATACTCCTACGATGGCCCCAGTCTGAATGCAGTTTGCGGGTTTGAGCGAAGATCTTACCAAATCACTGCAATTTGGAGAGACTCGCGACTTATTAGAGGAGTCGGTCTGCCGACTCGGACGTTAAGTCACTCGAAACTTCTGAGTTTTCACGTACGGATCCGTTAGTTGTATGTGATCCAAAGGAGATAGAAACGACGGGGTCGTTGTTGACATTGAAAACGGCCCCAGCGTGGGCTAATGGATTCCAAGGACCTGGGGGGTTTCCTGTATGGCTAATTGGGCCATAAGATGGAAGCGTACTCTGGTTGAAAGATCCAAGGCCCAATTCTAGGTCAGAGTCATGTGTCCCCTGACGAGGATTAGGGCTTCCTATCAAGAAGCTGCGAATGACTGGAGCAGTTTGTAGTGTTGAAATTAGCCCAAACCCTGTTGCCAGAGGCCCGTATTTTTCGAGTGGAAGAGGTAAGTTGGATATACCGAAGCCAATTACAAAGATTGAAAGAAGCGTGTACGGCCCGTTGCTGGTAACACAGTCAGCATTGTTCTGTCTGAATGTGAGGGGATCGTATGTACTCAACGAGAGTTCGCGCTGAAAGACACAGGAATGTTATCATGGAAACTGCCCAGACGCCGATGGAGCTATTAATTGTTAGCCCAGAATCGAGGATATACTAAGAGTAAATATTGACGCCAAGCCAGAAAATGAGATGCCCAGATAATACTTGCTAAAGACCGAGACAGCTGAAACAGGTGGACATCCGTTCCCTGTTCACAATTGCCCTGATCTTTGTTACGTTGAAATGGGGATTTCAAGTTGCAATGAGGCATGAAATTGTCCTCAGTGGTTGCAGCTCACTTACAATTTCCAAATGCCTCGAAGGCCAAGTGCGTCAGGATAAAATGACGGCAGGACCAGAGAGACTGAAAGCATTATCCCAGCAGACGCAAACTGTAAAGACTTTCGGTGATTCTTGCAGAGGTTGTGAACGTATCCAAACATGATTTCCACGAGCCGTTTCATGTTGATTCTCTCCCGCAAAGTCTTTCGACTATTTGGGGAGGGTGGTGTTTATTGTTGTTCAACTGAAGTGGATGGGATAACCGGGTACGAACGAGGTGTAAATAGCCTTTGATGGATCGTTGGTCGATTGTGGGTGCGCCACTGGTAGCTTATGAACTCGCCGTGGTAAGAACCAACGAACTCATGCTTGGATCATTGATCATTATATCTCACAAAATCTCTCTAGAACGTTGGGCAGCAACACTTCAAGACCAAGATTCTGTATCGGGAAGGCAGACCAACTCACGATGCTGACACTGGACTGGTACTACGCTGAATTAGGTGGCGTATGCAATAATGAAGTGTTAGGTTCTACTACCCCACACTTTCCCTGATCCACGAAAGTAAGCAACGGTATGGGGTAACGCAAGCGCTACACCTCTTATAACTCCGAGTATAATAAAGTTTCTTGTCTCGTTCTGTTGCCTGGGGAGGTGGTGCAAGGCTTCGCTAAATTATCCAAATTGCGCTCTCTAGTTTCGGTGAGAGAAGGCGTACACCGACCAAAACCGCCTCGCAATATGCCTGCAGATATTTTTCGGCCCAACGCATACATCATGCTCATCAGGTTGGTTTCGCCGTGTGGCTGCTTACAAGCGACCATTGGTCATCGGTGATCATATGTGGTTAGCATAATGTGCAAAGGTTATTTTTGTCCTGACCCAGAGCCTGGTATTGAGGAGTACCGTCGCCCGATATAGTTTTGGACAGCCTTAGTGAGGCGGTATACCTTGTTATGTTGGGTCATAAAAGGTTCTAATAGACGATCGTTACCGAAGTTTTTGAAATACACATTAATCACCACTGCAATATCTTATACAGCCTACCTGAGGCTAAAGCGCTGTTTTCCTATTTATTCCAAGCGGCTGGTCCACGTTTTTGATCAAGAATCATATCATTACAATGGGACTGAGAACTCCTGTTCAATTCATGAATTCAGCTCAATTACGAGTATCTATGCCTTCTCATGATTTTGATGCGCGCCTACAAGAACACATCATATCAGACCAGCTTGCAACATCGTGGGAAGTCCTCCTCGTGGGATTTTGCTCTATCATTACAACTTCGTATACCCTGCATAACGAGCTTCATGTTAGTAACTTTATGCCTTTTTTAAGAAATACCCACTAACTACAAGAGACAGATCGATACCACCGGAAACTTAGGTACTCAGGTTCGAGCTTTCGGTTCTGGTTACTTCACCTTCATATTGGATCCGCCCCCTGCGGTACTTCTTGGGGCTTGTATCATAGAGGGCTGTGCAATATCCTCGTTTGCATATCGACGTCAGGCGACGGACAAATATCAAGTTCCTATTTTCTTATTGGCCATTTCCGGAGCGACTATAATTGGAATTGCTTTTAACATTGATGCCAATATTATCATGTTGGCAGTAATCCCCTGGTCCATCTGCTTTGCCATGATCACGAGTTGCATTGGACATTGGTCAGCTAGTAGATGTTCCAGAACCAGCTTCATGAGAGGATGTTCCATCGAAATAGCAGAGAAGGGCCTCGTAAATTGATTTTTTTGGCTTTAGGCGATACCTTATCCCCTATACCGTTGCCTTTCCTTGCCCGAAGACTTCACTCCGCTCTGGAATCTGGCTTTGGTTTTGCGCAATTCCCCATTTGCGCGAAGGCTAATTTTGGTTTTCCAGGCCCTCCACCACACTCGACGGAGTTTATTTCGAATTCTTTTCCTCGTGAAAGAAACTACTTCTTGGCCTCAGGGGATCCCCTCTCAAGGTCAGTATCCCGGAGCCCAAAGTACACACGAGGTTTCAAAGACCCAAGCGAGATTCTCCGCACACGCAGGATGCATACTATATTCTTATCCCTCTTCTTGAGTGCTCTCAAATACGTTCTCGGTCCATAAACAAACATTTGGATCTCCGGAAAGACATTCTCTGCCATCACATCCAGAGCCAAAGGCCCGATCCATGGTTACCAGGTACATGCATTCCGGATACTGGAATAACCTCATACAACGTTGCTGCAAATAGGCTTCGATCATGTGTTTTCTTTGACAATAATGTCCTGTTTCATAGTTTGTTCAAAGGATTTATAACCGTACATGTAGTTATTTTCATTATCTCAAGACTGTTGTTCTGTTCATTCTATTCTTATAGAGTTGGGAGAGGGTTCGATGATGGCATCAGCTACTTTGCGACAAAACTGTAGAGACTGTCGAGATACGCAGGGGAATTGAACTTGGTTTCGTTTTTCAGTGTTGGCTTCAGGTTACAGCATCAGTTGGTTGATAAATCTCATATTTCGCTTTCTTGCAGTGCTATCTTTCCCTGTGTTATCCGATTGAATCTTATTCAACGCCGTTGAGAACCTTTCCTGCCAAGATGTATAATCCCCATCATACAATTAATAGAAATGCAGAGGATCTAAAACTGTCAACAAATTTCCCCCGAAAGAATAGGATCTCCAGTTGCTTAGGCGAGGCAACTCGGAGCCCGGAGGCGTACAACCAAGGAAATAAACACCATTTTCAAATGATGGACGTTAAGACAGAGAACCCAACGTACCTCCGTCCCCCCTCCTCTCCAACCGTTCAATTATGCGGAAATCTTACGAGCAATATTTGCGGTCGATTATGAATTTGCTGTCGGATCTCGAAAGTTCGTTCGCGTTCAGAGAAAAGAGACTCTGGGAAGAGGAAATGGCTCATCGTTCTTGGGCGGTATCCATACTACCATGCTGCTGTTTTTCGATCTCCAATTTCCGCCTTCAGGAGTAAAAGGGAATTTCTGTAGGATATCAATCAAATGCACTCAGTCTTAAGCTTCAGTTTTTAGATGTACAACATGTCAGTGGCACGCTTCTCATGCCACACAGGACTCTTTCTTTGGACAAAGACTTCAGAGAGCGCATCCAACATTCTGATATAATTGTCGTCCCACTTAGCTATGGAGGTAGCTTCGAACTTCTTTATCTGTGCCTTTCCTGCTGGGTAGACGTGTATCTTTCTCACGTTTCTGGAAAGATGGAGCCTGGTGGTATTTCTTAGAAGCAAGAATTCAGCAGGAGAATCTTTCTGCGATGAACTCCTCGTTTCAATCGTCTCCCAACGATATCACCTCGCAATCTAAGATAAACAGTCTGTGGCCAGAGTCTCAATATATTGAAAGTTTGCTAACAGTATTCTTTTCCTTGCCATTCTTCAGAGCCCATCAAGGGAGCAGGATCCTCATCCAAGCTTGCGCATTTTACCCCATAGTATTTAGATTTATACCTACGACTGCCATGCCATGAAGTCCGTATGATCAAAATTGGTCAAGGACATATCGCTAATCCAGGCAATTATTCTCGCTCGCACTAGCATCGAGATTAACCGAAATTATGGCTACGTAGCTAGAAAAATCTCCTTCATTTCAGAACATCATCAGTGCTTGATGAGTTCCTAACCAAAACTAACTCATGAGGAGAAGAGGCGTAACCGTATGTACGTCTTTCAATGGTTCCAAAGCTCCTGACCTCTTATGGAAACTTAAACTCTGCAACTTCCGTTGTTGCTGTGGATTGCGTCAAGTTCTCGCTGGATTGAAAAGGCCATATATATTACCCTATAGATCTTGGAAAGAATCCCAGAGCCGCCACTTTAGTCTTGCCTAAACTGAAGAAACAAGAAACTGGCAATGGTTTGCGTGCTTCAACCAAATCACAGTTCACCGTAGCCCTATTACATCCGAAGATTTCTTTCATGTAAAGCTGGGAATATAACACTAATTTGTCCAACTCTCTTTTTGCCCAATTCATTCTTGCCTATGGCTTGGCGACACAGTGTTCCTTGAGTTCACTTAACCACTTCTAAATTAGTAAACTCTCATTATTGTGATGTTTACCCGCTCACAAATTGGGTACTCCAGTTAAATCGATAAGGGGGTTTTGAATGCCAAAAAACTTGTATTTAAAGACGTCCGCTCCGCCTACACAGAACACAAAACAAGCGACTAGCTGTCATTTCAGAGAACTCAAACTCTTGGTCTGCAGGGTATGCTTGAGGCTTCGAGTCTTACTTCCTTACTCTTACCCCGCCCCTGGAATCCTCTCGGACTAGCTGTCATTTCAGAGAACTCAAACTCTTGGTCTGCAGGGTATGCTTGAGGCTTCGAGTCTTACTTCCTTACTCTTACCCCGCCCCTGGAATCCTCTCGGACAATATTGAAGGGATATAAAGGCCCCTCGGTATGGCAAATATAACTAACAACGAAGCAATATCATGTCCGGCAGTGGCAATCGGGTTTTAGAAGAATCTCCCTGGCCCTGCATCTTGGTGGTATTACACAACTAAGGAGCAGTATGCTTCACATGGTTGGGATGTCAAGAAAGGAGACCCTACTGATCCAGAGGGATATAAAGTAGCGAGACACCAAAGTCGAAACGATCTTGTGTGTAATAATTCACTCGTGGCTTCGCGGATAGTGGCGACATCAAATGGACTAGAAATGAGGTAGCGAAATTTTTGCCGTCGAACAGACTATTGCTGTCGAATACCGCATACACTTTCGCTTGATTCTTGGGGAGTGGTCATTTTCGTTGAGCCACAAACCTCTGGCTAGCTAAGTTACTGGTCACACTGTCCATTCTTTTGAGGAGATCCAAAGAAAATCGAACATGCAAGATAGAGAAAGATCTTGTGAGGAACCTTGTCTTCGTGATTACTGTGTACTTCAAGATTCAAGGATTGATGGCGTTTATATATACAGTATGTGTGTGTGTGTGCCTTTCTCCTAAGTATCTGGGACACGTAGTACTGTGATTATAGATCAACTCTAGTGATTTATTCCTTGTCCAGTCTCCTGAGTATATCCGTATTACCCAACTATATTCATCCAATACCTCGGCCAACTTAGATGACATTTATATTTGACTCTCCATACGTAAACCTACAGGTTCAGACAGCTTGTTTCTGTTGAAGTGCTCTACTAGAGCATGAATACACAGTACCCTGTGTCCAAATCCCACGCAATATAATAAGTCGACAAGAATATTGCTGAAACGTGACGTGAAGTAAAGAGACATATAAATAGAACAGCTCCTGAACCTTTCACAATCAGAATCGCAGCCTTGACCGCATACGGGCAGGTCATTCCTTTGCCGCTGTCGCAAAGCAGTCCCCACGTTCTAGCTCTGTCGGAACCTCGAGCAGTCAAACTTGAAAGCACGATATATTTTCTCCGGCCAACTTCTGTCATGACTAACCTGCTTTACGATGAAATTAAGAAAATGGGATGTTACTGTCGAATGTTACTTTGCTGTCGAATCTGATATACGTGATCTTCTTACCTTTAATTAAGCAAGGGGTTCAAAAACAAATATGTTGCTAACAAGGTTTTCAGGGTTGATTTTCGAGAGAAAAGTCACATTTAAGGGCAAAGATGTGTATGAAGTATAGAGCAGCAGGCCACATATGGAGAGCCAGAATTTTTCTGTAATATCCTATCAATTGCTTTTGGTTTTACATACAATACCACTTGAGACTCTCCTGCGGAGCTTGTCGCTCTATCCTAAAGTAGTATCTTGATTGAACCACGTTTATTATTTTGTATAGCGGGTAAAGAAGTACAGTATATTCGTGCTCTTTATTATTCTGTTGTCTTATGTCCCTACTCTTGTTTTTGATACTTTCCAAAGGTATTGAATACATTCCAGCTTTCAATTTGTTTCTTTGTCCTATATTATCTAATCTTCCCAATCTTCCCCACAACTCATCACACTCTGTAGCTCCACCAAATTCAGAGACAAGGAAACACAAGAGACCGTTTTCTCCCCCCTCGCCCCTCTGGCGTGCCATTCTTAGAATCTGCCACAAGTCGAAAAGTAAATCTATATAAGCCCCTAGAGGCCCGATTCTTGAATCTTACTCCTTACTTACTGAAGAAAATCCAGATTCCGTTGATGGAGCAGCACCTCTTCTTCCCAGCACGACCCCACAGATTCTCACGGTATGGGTATCACAAATACTTTACTCCTTCACTCGTAGAATATGATAAAAGTATGAGCGAAAAATATTCCATCGATCAACTTTTGAAAAAAAACCAATACTTGCTTTCGAAAGTTTCCTTGCTGTCGAAGAATCACTTTTTTTTGAGAAAATGGTGGAGTGTTCTGTGGTTTTTTAGATTGATTGTTAAGTTATTTCTTCTTCGCGTAAGCGTCAGTACGGTGATGAAGAATGATTTGTGCTATATGATGTGTGGCAATAAACGTGCAGCCCAGGAATGCATCCCAGGAAATGCAAAGGTTTTCGCTCAGGCAAGGCTGGATTGTGGTTCAATGCTTCGCTCTTCGATCGAAGGCATTCATGCTTTCGTAATTACATCGTCGCTAGCATTAGGCTTCATAGTATACAGCATGATTTACCATGGAACCATAACTGGGCCTATAATACGTATTCTTACTCCAAGTCTCTCGAGTCTAATTCAAATTCCGGGACTGTCTAGAAAATCTCTAAATCTACTCTGCAGCTTTCATTCATGGCCTCATGTAAAGAAATTATTCCAACCCAACATACCAACCACTGTACCCAAGCTATAATTTTAAAAGCTTTCTTTAGAACGCCAAAAGGTTTCATTACGTTATTTGGAGTGGAACGGGAAATGATATATATCCCTCCACACATAGAATCATATGGTTATATATACCTAAAAGGACTGAGAGAAACGGATTAAAACGAGGGATGTCGTAGTAAATAGATACGCACTTAGCAAGTTTAGTTACCAATAAAGGGCAACGAAAACAGATGCTTCATATACTTTGTAAACTTTATCATATCAAAAGTATGGAATCTCTACCTACTAAACTAACATCTCCAACTTTACTTCAAGGTTCTACTCATAAACAGAATAACCGAAACTTCCCAACCTCCAATAAAACCCCTCTCTTCTTGCCCCCAAACACTTATCTTTCAGAGTCTTACTGCCTTTGCAAAGCTGTTAGAGCGCTCTGTAACGGTAATACTCTAGATATCCCTCTCAAACACACTCAAGAATTCCCAGAGACATCGACCAGAAATCATAGACGGAAATACAAAAAGTAGAAGAGGGCAAAGGCACAAATAGACAGAACCTTTACGATGTCGGCAGTAGCTAAAAGACACTTCACTCTAATATAGGGCAACATAAGTTAGAGAGAAAACAGTATCCCGGGTTGCCAGGAACCTAATAAAGATTACCTCCCGACCGAATACTTACAAGGAGAGGGGGATGAAACAGAGATAGTAGACGAAGTCCGGAAGTTGGTTTAGGAGAAAGGCTATAGCAAGACGATAGTATCTTTAGAAGACTGCGCTACCGGGTTAGTAATGAAAACAATAATCCTATACCAACACAACATTGAGAACTTTGAGGAAAGAGACATGTTAGAGACTATGGTAACCATCGGTCTATTAGGATGGGAACCCAACTCCTCAAGTCTTCAATGTTCCTTAATCCGTTCTCCATCCCCTAACCTATGTACGTCTGAAATTAAGATTTGAATTCACCGTCGAAATTCTATTTACTGTCGATTCTCTTGAATTCACACTAATAAACATGTATACACTTAACTCAGACAAATGAAACAACGCCACCGCCAGACTCATGATGGTGTAGCCGTATGTCGAGAGCAACTTCAACCCATTATTTGTTGTTTGAAAGATTCTCGCCGCGAAGAGCATTTGATATTCGTTGAAGTGTTTTGCGTATGCTGAAGCTTACACCTCTTGCACCTTTGCCCTTTTAAGGGGGAAGATGTAAGCAAAAGGTGTCTACTTTGGCGGGATCCTCTTCGTTCCAGTGAATTAAGGAGGGAGCTTAGGGTGCATTTATACGCTGCTGCTCATACTACGCTCAAGAGCAAACTTCCTACTTGAATAGAAAACAAAGGCTTCCTACGACGAAGAGTAAAAGCTATACAAGCCATATTCCGTGGAAAGGTTTGCCTTATTACTATTCTATTTTCACAAACCAAACAATGATCAGAAGAAACATCAAGAACCTGAACATATAGAAAGGCCATTAGATATCTCAGGAAAAGGGACGATGAGCTAACTCTTCTATCTTTATAACTTCAAAGCTCAATCTCTCACTCCGGGCTACTATAAGCAATAGCAATTATGAAAATGCCAAATCCCCATTCCCAGAAAGCAAAAGAATAGCCTATTCAAACATAGAACACCATCTCAGCTCTGAACATTTCAAATTCCTCACTCACAAACAAACAAGGTCACGCCCCAAAACACTCTAAAGAAGACAATATTTTCCTTCCTACCTAAACCCTCATGTTTCCTACCATATTTTCACCCAATCTCCCCCTCTCTTACCAACAATCTCAACACCCCCAGAACAAAGCAACCAATTCATCACCACCATCACACTCACCAACAGGAAAAACCATCAATTCCAAAATATCCCCAAAAGCACCACTACACCCACAAATCCTCTCCTCTCCATCTCCTTTCTCAGCCGACTTTCAACACATACCCACACATCAGCCAACTACTTAACCCCCAAATCAGCAGACACAATCTCCAGCAAGGAGTATGGTAGCCGCAATGGTAGCATTGAAGCGGAACCAGCGGAATCTAGTGTTAAGATACGTATCATAATAATGTATCCTATACAATATACTTGCTGTCAAATTCTATAACTAGCTATATACCGCGAAGTCCAGCCTTGACGTAAGAAAATTTAAAGTGTGATATGAGTGGAGGATTGGGTGTTTGTTGTCGAATGTTTTGTTGCTGTCGATTTTCACTTAAACTTTAGTTCCCATTTTCTAAGACATGAGCTTGGATTCAAGATAAAGTATTCTTTGACTGGGAGACACACAGGAAGGGTGGGATAAGTCCTGTACCATGACGGTGAGTGTGATGAACGCGCCCAGCTACGAGTATCGTCATATTCTTTTTCTTTGATGATCTGATAAGGGAAGGTTACTGGAGGTATAAATAGTAATCTTAATAGAAAGAGAAAGGGAAAAAGGAAGTTGAAAGTTGAATATTACCTCTCTTCTCGCTTAATAATAGGTAATAGATCAAACGAAACTCATAGTCTATTCTCTAGTTCTTACAACATACCTACCCTCAAGAAGAAGTATCTTAAGTAAGTAACTATACACATCTACTCCCTATTTAAACTCCATTCCCTCCTTTAAACAATCTTACATCTCTCTGCAGCCTTTCACGTCTCTTATTCTAAGGATGCTTGTTGTCAGTTAATATGCTAGCGCAGACCCGCACGGAACACGCAACCAACCAACACGATATGGAACAGGAGTGCCTAGGAGTGTACAACAAAGGAGCATATCCCAGGGCTCTATAAGCCAGGCTCCTGCCCACAGTAGTACGTAGCTGTCTAGTCATCTGAATACAGCTCTTCTGGCCCCTGGCCTTCCATTCATATTCTGAACAATAATGGTTACCTAGCGAAGATCTCCTGACATGGGGCTTGAGCCGTAAGAGTATACGCCCTCTGGGAAATTGGTGTCAGGTATTCCCATACACGTACGGAAATCTTATACATAGGCCTAATTAGGTAGTAAAAAGTGGGCCTACTTGTACTCTCAGGTATAGGTACCCACTTTTCTGATTTTATACTTTTAATAAGCGAAGATTACTAATAAAGGATTATTTAAAATTTACCTCTATTAAGCTTAAGTCTTTTTATTCTCTTTAACTTAACTATTATATTTACTAATAACTAAAAAATAACCTAGAATAACTAGAATAACTAGAATAATAAGAATAACTAGAATAACTAAAGTAACTAAAGTAACCGAAGTAAATAGGGCGACTAAGATATCTATTATCTATTCTAGTTTTAGTAGTTTTAGTAGTTTCGATAAGCTATAAGATAATATATATTATAAAGTCTAGCTATATTATAATCTTCTAATCCTAAAATATAATAATTACTATAAATTAACTTAGCTTCTTCTTTTCTACTATTAAANCTTATAATTTTAGTAGTAACCTACTTAGACAAGAGTACTTAAGGCTTATAAAAGAAATCTATAAAGTAGGTCCCGATAAATATAGGAGCTAAAGCTATTTTAGACCTATCTAGTCTATTACTTATTCTAGTTTTTAGGCCTTTTAGCCCTACTATACCTTATATCTCTTTTAAAGTAATATATACCTAGGAGTTTAGAGAGCCTTTAGAATTAATACTCTCGCTTATTTAGAGGCGAGTTATTATTTACTACTTATTAAACTAAGTATTAGAATTTATAAACAAGGAAAGTATAAGAGATAGAGGCCGGATCTAAACACTTAGTTCCTCTAAGTTATAAAATTAGGTTACTATAGGAGGTAAGATAGTTATATTCTTCTTAGCTAAGTACTAGCTACTTAGATATAAATTAGATATCTAGTACTAGTAGTAGTATAACCTTTCTTTTACTTAAGAATTTAACCTCTAAGGAGAAGTAGTAGAAGGGGTTTTTAATAAGGGGTTTATCTTTAATAGATAGAAGGACGTTAGGGTTTATATTTAATAAGGTAGCCTAGATAGCTATAATTTTAAGCTATAAAATGTTAACTATAGTAATAGTTATATATATATATATAATTACTTTATACCTACTTCTATCTTTAACTTAATAACTAAATAGTAAATTAATACTATAGTATTAATAAGGATCTTTACTACTACTACTAGAAGTTCCTTAAAAACCTCTTAAGGGAGGTTTAGTAGTACCTTAGTTAGCTTATATAATTTAAGTAGATAATAGTATTAAGTTATAAAAATAATAAGTATTATTTAATAAATATTTATTAAAAAGAATAGAAGTTTCCTCGCCTATTTATATAGTTCTAATATAGCCTAGGTTATATTATATATAAGTATATATTATTAAACTTAACTATTATATTTACTAATATTTAAATAAAGTAAGTATTAAAAAGTAATATAAGTATTTAATATATTTTATTAACTTAAGGAGTAATCTAGAGAGGATTACTCCTTACTTATATATATAGAGGTTTAATTTAACCTATATTAGTTCTCTTATATAACCTAATATTTAATAGTAAGTATAATAAAGAATCTAAATACTAAAGAATTTAATTACTATAAAGACTCTATTAATAAAGACTCTATTAATAAAGAAAGTATAGGAGAATAGTCTTCTATTTAACTATTAATCTCTAAGAGAAAATAACTTCCTTCCTTTTATATTCCGCCCTCTAATAATAAAATACTACCTCCTAGCCTTATTTATAAGATTAATCTAAATCCTACTAATAACTCTAAAGATTTTATTTATATTAATTAGGTTTATTAGACTAGGTTCCCCTTTATAATAATATAAGCTAAAATCTAAATAGTATTAAGTATAAACCCTCTAGATAAATACTACTATACCTAACTTACTTTTATCTAAGCTATATTAAATTATATACTTAAGTATAAAACTAAAAGAAAGTTCTTTATAATACTTCTATATAACCTAATAATTATTCTAATTAGCTCCCTACTTCTTTTATACTTCTTCTATTAATACTATATAGTTTTATAAAATATTTTTTTTTTTAAAAGTACTCTTTTAATCTAATTAATATTCCTTTTTATATTTTATATTTAATAAAGTAATTATATAATCTATTAACTTCTTTCTAGACTTCTCTAAGACTATTAGATAGGGAGTATCTTTTAGTAAAGGTAGTTTAGAGAGTAAAAGTAGTATAGCTCGAACTAATATATTCTAGAGTACTTATAAATATATAGCCTTTACTATACTAGTATATATATCTAGTATAAATCTAACCTTTTACTTTATATCTCCTATTTAAACTTCTACTATAAGAGATTAAAATATATAGTCTAGACTAATATCTCGAATATATTTAACTAAATAGTATAAGTTATATATTTTTTCTTTTTAGAATAGAACTATATACTTAAGTAAAATAATAAGTATATATTTAATAAGTAATTATATAACTATTCTAGATTATTATTATAATATAGTAACTAATATATCTAAACCTATAATTTATAACTCTCTTTAAGTTCTATAAG
>LT855407.1:163294-179681 GCA_900184765.1 Hymenoscyphus fraxineus
CCTTAAAACTTCTTAATAAATATAACTACTAAATATACCCTTAAGAAAGTTACCTAGTTAGAAGTCTAACTTAGTTATAGCGGACTATTTATAGTAGACTGTTTAGGAGAAGCCGAAATACCGACTTAGTTATAGCTAATTGTTTAGGAGAATCCGAAATAGTATAAGTCTTTACTATTTTACTACCTATTATTATAATAGTCTTATTATCGAATTTACCTATATTTAAAGTAAGCTTATTAGTACCCTAAATAATAATAGAGTTTCTATTTTCCTTAACGTTACCTTTAATTAATTTAACTAGATAGTTAATAGTAGTCTTTAGGGGTACGTAAGGAGAATAGGTAACTATTATATAAAATAGATTTAAATAAAGGGGTATAGTAGTAAATATAGTTTTACTAGGAACTCTTCTAAGCTAGAAAATCTATATTAAACCCTTATATACTAGTATTATCCTATATTATATTTTAAGTAACTTTAATTATAATTTTACTTTTAGAAACTATTTACTAAAAGACGTATCTAATCTCTAATATTTAGTATTTTATATTTAATATATAATATAGTAGTAGTAAATAAAAAGGCTTAAGCGCGATAGATAATAATACTTATTAGAAAAGAATTTAAAGAACTATATTATTCTTAAGTTAGAGGTTAATATAAGATTTAATAATACTATTTATATTAATAGTAAGAGATAAATAGTTTCTTTAATATTCGGATAAAGGTTTTTACTTTAAGTTAAAATAATATAATATATATATTTAAATTTTTACTATATAACCTTAATACTATCCTTTACCTAATATATATACCTACTAACTCTTTCTAAATAGTACTCTAGGTCCTAGTAGCCCCTAATAGTATTTAATATCTAACGACTAGTACTTGTCCGAGTAAGCTCTTTAATATATTATATAGAAACAACTTTACGTTATATATATAATTACTAGCTCTTTATAACTATTACTCTACGTCTTAGTAGCCCTTAATAGGATTTTAAATCGAATAACTAGTAGTTATATAGGTAGGCTTTAGAGGAGTATAAGGGAATAACGTCGGCTTATATAATAGTATTATATTAAAACTATTAGCGATATTAAGACTACTATATATAATATATACTACTTAGACTAGATTATAGAAGACAAAGGATTAGAACTTATAAGCCTTAATAAAGGTTTATATCTTAATAATATAATAGGTATAATAATAAAGGTTTATATCTTAATAATATAATAATAAAGGTTTATATCTTAATAATATAATAGGTATAGTANAATATTATTTATAGATAGAATAGGATCTTAGATATAGAGGAGGTATATAAAGTCGATCGTAGAGGCGTAGTATAATATATACTATTTACTATAGATCGAATAAGGTTATAGAAGAGTAATATTAGAATTAAGATTAGGATTAGGATTAGTATATATACTATACGCGATACTAAAGCTAGTATATATACTATTACTAATTACTATAGGCTTCTATAATAATAGCTTAATATATAGCGGCCTTAAACGGAGGGCTAGTTAATCCCGTAGACTTTCCTAGCTTATCTAAACCCGCTTCTTAAGCTAGAGGCCGTTCTAGGGCTTCTAATAATAGTATAATTTCTATTAAGGAGAATAGAAAGGTTTCTATCCTAGCTTTAAGCTATCTAAAGCCTATTATAATAATAAAGAGTAGTAATATTAAGTTAGCGGTTAGTTTTATAAAGTAAGTTAATAAAACTATAATAAGAGCTATAGAAATAAACCTAACGTTTATAATAAATAATAATACTAGTCTAACTATATTAAAGAGATAAGTAATTAGTAGAAATATTATAGTTATTAGCGGAACTATAGTACTAGAGTATTATAACTATATACCTTAGTCTATTATAGACTAGAATATTAATAAGTTACTTCTCCGGCCTATATTTAATAGTATTAAAACTATCGATACTAAGGCCGGTATATAAAGATTATTTCGTACTTTATATAATACTAATAAATAACGTTAGCTTATATAATAGTATCTAAACCGTCGGCGATACTAAGGCTAGTATATATATAATCTACTTAATCTGCTTTAGTACCCTAGAGAAGGCTATATTAACTATCTTTATACCTTATATCTTTACTACCTAATAGAAGGGTTTTAGTTTTAACTTACCTAATTTTAGAATAATAAGAATAACTCCTTTTAAAAGATAATTAAGAAGATACGTATACTAGTTAATAACCCTTCGAATCTAGATTAAAGAAAAGCTAGATAGTAAAAGAATATAACTCTATATAAAAGAAGACACTAGTATATTAGATAAGATTATAAAAGAATAATATTAAGATTAGTATATATATAAAGTAAGAATTATCTATAAGAAAGTAAATTTAGTACTTAGATTATATTAAGAATAATATAGCTTTTTAGAACAGGAAATATATTCGGTTAAACTAATAATTAAAGACTAACTATTATTAAGAAAAGTAGGGTTTAAATAGAAAGTAACGTTTTAACTAGAAGATACTATTACTTTTTCTTAGAATTATTTATAAAAGTTTATTCTTTTACTATTAAAACTCTTTTTATTATCGAAGTAGAGTAATTTATTCGATTTAACCTTATAACTGTTAGTATATCTATACTCCTAGTAGGATATCTGAAGTTTATTACGTGAGACGACTATCTTAGATACTATATAATACTATATATCCTTAGCTAGTAATACACACTCTTTTAGATCCCTTATACGAAATATAAACTAATAATACTATCCCGTATTACCTTACTATTATAGTAAAACTAATACTAATTAGTATTATATATATAGATTAAAAGACTAGATTATATTCTACGATTCTTTATTAAATTTTATAGAAAACAAATAGAATTTTATATATAGATAACATATCTATTAATACTATACTAGAGAGTTAAGGCCTATACTATTGTTTTTAACTAAATAGCCTCTAGATTTCCTTAACTAGTCTAACTAGTAACCCTGAGAATTAGGCCCTTAGAAGTCGACTATACTATTAACTCTTTAATACCTTTAAATATTAACTTTATAAACGGATTAATATAGTAACTATAGGAGAATCTTCTATAGGTAAGTTAATACTACTACCTCCTATAAGACTACTACTAGACCTAGATCTTAATCCTAGCGTAAGTCGACAAACCCTTAAAGAGTATATAGAAGAAAGAGTATAGGATTATAAGAAAATATTAAAGGACGGAGAATAACTATTTAATATCTTCTATAACAACTTCGAAGGATAGGATATAAATATATTTAAATCTATTAGAAAGAAGTCTTATATTAAGAATATATAGAAGATCCTATTTAATAAAGGTATTAAAATAAAGATACTAGAGAAAGGAGTAGGAGAACGTTGTCTACTATCTCTATTACTATACAAACTCCTTCGATAAGAAGAATATAAGGATTATAGAGATAATAAGATAATAGATATTTAGAAAAAGGGTATAAGATTAAGAGAAGTAGTATTAAAATATAAGATACTAATAAACGAATTAAAAAGTTAACCTTAACTATAGAATTAACTATAAGGAAAGAAGAACTCTTAGGGAATTATACTACCTTTTAGTAGTAAAACTTTAAACTTACCTAGAAAAGGACTTTTTATATCTACTCTAACCTTTCTAAGACAAAAGTTTATAAACTTTAACCCTACTACTATAACTATAGCTCTAACTAAATAACCTACCCTAGATCTAAATACTACTAGACTACTACTACTACTACTAAAGAACCTAGCTAGAAATAGTTAGAGTACTAGGGGAGGAGGTAGATTTATAGGAATTAGTAGAGGATTAGGTAGACCTAAGGGAGGAGCTAGTAGAAGTATTAGTAGAGGTACTAGTAGAAGTACTAGTAGAGGCGGTATTATTACAAATATTATTATACTAATAATCGAAGTACTAAATAATATTAATAATATCTTTAATAATATACGGTAAGCTAAAAGTTCTTTCGAAATAATAAACGTATAAAAGTACTACTATAATAATAATATAAAGTTTAAAAAAACTAGTAATAACTTTTTAGTTAAAGTATAAAAGTTCTATAATATTTATACTAGTACTATATTACCTATAAATAAATAGTTATTAGTATTCCTAGTAATACTTAAAGGATAAGCGGAGAGCTTCTTTAAAATATTAATTTATATAATTAGATACTAGCTTATTATATAAGAAGTATATATAATAATATAGAATTAGTTTAAAGGCTTCGAGTATTAGTAGAATTTACTATTAATTTAAAATATATTTAAGCTTAATAAGATTAAAGAGTAAAACTCTAGTAAATCCTACTTAAAATGCCTTAATATTCTACTTAAAAAGATAGAAGATTTAAAATATAAATTAATACTTAAATTAAAGACTAATAGATTCTTTTATAATTAACTTATTTTAGCCTATTATAAAACAATTACTTATAGATAAGCGTATATAAATCCGACGAGGGATATACCTAGTCTTATTAATAGTATTAAAAGCTTACTTATTACCTATAAAGCTATTAATAATCTAGACTCTACTATAATACTATAGCTACTTAATAAGACCTCTAATATACTAGAAGAATAAAGTAGAGCTTTCTATATAAGTAATAAAGAGTTAAATAACCTTCCTACTAAAATAGCGGCCTACTATATAGATCGACGATTCTATAGAGTACTACCTACTAAAACCTTATACTATAAACTACTAGGTTTAGGTAGATTTATTAAAAAGTGTTTTATCTATAAGAAACTAGGATACTAGTTAACTTACTATTTAATAAAAGAACGTAAAAAGTTTAAATAAGAGTTTCTTAATTTAAAGAGAAATAACCTACCTAAATATTACTACTATAATAATAAAAGAAAGTTTACTTAGTATGTAATAGATTATAAAGGATAGGATCTTAAACTATAAATATCTAGGGTATATATAAGCGAATAGATTAAAGATAACTATAGAGATTTAAGTAATAAAATATTAATTAATAGAGCTATTTAAATAACGTATAGTAATAAAATTAATAATAAAACTAGTAGAAAGATTATATAAAACCTAGAAAACTATATATTTATATATATTCTCTTTAAAGGTTAAGATATTAAGTATATAAAAAAATATAAAGATATCTCTATATACCTTACTAATCCTCCTACTAACTAAAAGAGATATAGTCCTAGATTCTTTTTTAGTATTCTTATTAATATAAGAGCTATAAATATATACTTTATTAGATATAATTAATATCTTATATATTCTACTTTATATAAAATATAAATAGATACTTTTATAGCTAGTAGAATAAGGATTAAATTTAGCGTTAGTAAAAGTTTAAAAAACCTTAGATTAATTAATATACTAACTTTAGTTAGTACTATATAATTCTTTATACTTCTAATAAATATACTATTCTTATTCTACCTAGCTAATATAGATAAAATTAAAGTTATATCTAATAATCTAAGAAATAAACTAGTAGTAAAGAATAGTAAAGAAGTTCTTATATTTAAGAGATATAGATATACCTTCTTTTTTATAGAGTATAAAGATTAACCTAATATATCTACGTACCTATAGTAAAACTAGCGAATTAATAGACTCCTTATAAAAGCGGACTTATAGTAATTATACTAAAGATTTAGTTACTTATCTACCTCTTAATTAGCTAAAATCCTAAAGCGTATAGGTTATAAAGTAGACTTTAGTTTCTTAAGGTTTATAAGTAAGTTTTATAAGTATTATTAACTCTATAGAAAGTCTCCTAGTAGATTTAAGTTTACTATCTATAATAACTATAAGTTTAACTATAATATCTATATTAATATACTTTAGGTTAATAACTATAACGTTCTTTATTATATAGATAAGGCAACTAGATTCTAGGTAACTAGATAGCTCTCTAACTTCTACGCGAAGACTACTTAGAAGTTATTCTAAGAAATATAAGTTAATACTTACCTTAGACCGCTAGATCTTATTACTTATAATCGAGGTATAAATTTTACTAGTAAAGAGTTTAGGTTATATACTAAAACTCTTAGTACAACTATAGTTACTATACCTACTAAAGTATATTACTTAGTTACTAAGATTAAATAGTATTATAGCTTACTTCGAAGAGTATATAAAATACTTAACGTAGAGCTACCTACGTTATAAAGTAATACTAAGCTATAAATAGTAGTAAAAGCTATTAATAATTTAGCTAGTCTAAATAGATTAATTCTAACTTTACTAGTATTTAGGGTATTTCCTTATATAACTAATAAAGAACTACCTATAGCTAATTATTTATAATATACTATTACTATACTAAAAGTAATAAAAGGCTTTAGAAACCTATATACTAAACGTTAAGTAAAAGAAGTACTAAGAATAAGGAATAGCCCTTTAAATAGTAATATCTATAAGCTTCTTATAAGACATTTAGTAAGAGTATAATAAGCTATAGCTAAATTAGGAAAGTAGACTAGGCCGTATAAGCTTATTAAAGTTAAAGGCGAAGATATAACTTTTAATAATAATAGGATAGAAACTACTATTTACTCTACTTTAGTTAAACCTTTTTATAAAGACGATTCCGAGAGAGAAGATAACTAGGATTATTAGAGCCTAGTATAAATACTACTAGAAGATAATAAATAAAGGTCTTAAGACCCTTAGCTAGAGTAACGCTAAGACTCTATAATTCTAGAAAGAAACCTTTAACCTCGACTACCTTTTATACCTAAACTATAATAATAAGTACTACTACTAAAGAAAGGTAGAGGATAACCTAGGAAACACCTACCGCTATATATTATAGTACTTATAGATAAGATTAACTCTAAATTATAGATCCTAGATTATAATAAATCTTATACTTAGAATAGTAATAATACTTATATTCGGATAGTAAGAGTTAACTTATTAGAAGACGCTAATATCTACCTAGTATTCGAGAATATCGAATTAATAAAAGAAGAGATAGTAGTAAATAACCTTAAAATTATAGGATTAACAAATAGATAAGCTATCGAAGCTATTAATAAAAATAACGTTCTATATAGTATATAAGTCTTTAATTCGAAATTTATATAAGAACTAAGAAATAAAAGTACTCTATAAAAGTATATTAAGTTACGTTTAGTAATTTAAGTATAGGGTAATAAAGAGAAATCTTATATTCTTATAAAGTCTCCTACTATATAAAGAGTTAGCTAGCGACTAATTCTTATACTATTAACTATATTCGGCTTTAATAACTTTAGTATATACCTAAGAGATATTATATAAGCTTATACTTAGTCTCTTATAGAGCTAAATCAACGTTTTTATACTCGACTACTATAAAACCTACCTTAACTATAATAGGACGGAAAAGTACTACTTATAAAGAAGCTATAGTATAGAGTTCCGGAGGTAGGAAATTACTAGTATAAGATATATTTTAAGTTCTATATAAACTAATTAAAATATAAAATATTAACGTTCGACTTATATTTATTATACGCCTATAAAGATAAAGCTTTTAGTATTATTACTTTATAAACTAATAATACTTTAATCCTTATAAATAAAGAATTTATATAATAAGAAGAAAACGAATTAGCTAAGACTAATTTTATAGTAAAACCTCGAGAGTAATTATTAATAAATTACTTTATTAAGTTTAATAGTAGACTAATTACTATACTTACTAATAAGTCTCTATTACTTATATAGCGTAAATAGGTAGAGTAACTAGAATAAGTATAGGATAAACTCTTAGATTTATATAGTATACGTAGTAAAGTTTAAGAAAACCTAACTCTATAAAAGTAGTACGAATCCTAGCGAGCTCGTAGAGCGTATTTAGCTACTATATTATAACTAGAGGTAGCGTTTAATCTCTCCTAGGCGGTATAAATAATAGACTCTTAAAAAGAGTATATTAACCTATTATTAGTTTAACTCTAAGTTAATAGAGCCGAAAGATAATAAGGAAAGTATTAGAGCAAGGCTAATAGTTTAGTATCGAAAGTATCGTATTATTAACTATTAGTTATATATACCGAGTAAAGGTGTTATAGATACTACTACTATATATAGTAGTACTTAGTACTAAGGCTAGCACGTAAGTAGCCTCGAGTAGCCTCGAGTAGTATAATTTACTTATACTAATATAGGGCTAACTTTAAAAGAAGAAGAGGCTATACTCGATAACGTACGTAACTAAATAACTAACTACTCTTAGTTCTTTAAATAATATAAAATAAAACCTTATTTTATATAAAGAAAAACTCTATAAACCTCTAGGAACCTTATTCGATATTCTCTATACCCTATCTAATCTCTCTACGTTTAACTTACTTTTATACGTCGATCTTAATCTTGTTAGATTCGATTAATCTAGTAAGTACCTAGTAGAGCTTTAATTTTATTATCGAATCTACAAGGTTAGTATCTCCTCGAATCTATATAATAGTATAGATTTCGCGTTATTTATATACTTATCGAAGTACTATTACGTTAATTATTAATCGCTTCTCCTTAGTAGTACTAAGTTTAGTTAAGTAATTATATATAGACTTAGAATTAGTATAGATAGTTAATTTAAGCTTACGACCGAGGATTTTATCTAAAGTTAACTTAATAACTCCTATTATATCGAACCCTCCGCTTAGAGCGTATAGCTTAGAAGCTAGAACACTTCGTATAACTTATCTATACTTTATAGAACTCTAGTATAAAATTATAGCGTTGTTATTCTTATTTACTAGGTATAAGATATATTTAATTTATAATAATAGGTCTATTAGGTTAGTAAAAGAAGTATCGATAAATAGAATAAGTCGGAGCGAATTATAGTCTAGAGGGATATATTTAAGTCCTCTCTTTAGATTATTAATTAACTATTAAATTCGCTTATTTAATACCTAGATATCCTTCTTTTTATAATTTGTTAATTATATAGCTACGTTTAGATTAAATATAGCCTTTAGTTAATAAACTATTACTATATATACCCCGAGTACTCGCTAGATAATATATTAATCCTTTATAGTATAATCCTTATAAACTAATCCTCTTATACTTGTAATATTAACTAGCTTATCTTTAACGAGTTTAATTCGAGAGGTATAGTTATAGGTAAGTATAATTAAACTATCTTTGTCTAAATCGATATTTGCGCTATTAAATTTAAGAGGTTTTTCGGTAGTTAATTACTTAATAGGTTTTAACTTAAACGCCTTAGATTCTTCTTATTCCTTATCTAGGAACGTAGTATTACTAAGTATAAGGGTATTATTAGTTTATAATCTAACTATCTTAAATATTCCTTTATAATTCGTATATAATAGGTAGGAGTCGTACGTGGATTACTTTATATATAGCTTCTCTATATAGTATTTAAGATACGTATTATACTAGTAGTTACTAGACTCCGGAATACTATATAGTAGCTTTATAATCTCGAAGTATATATTCTCTTACTTTAGCGATCCTTTTAGTCCTTATATAAAGAATAGTCGATTAAATGTAGTTTTTAATTAAGTATATACTTAAACTATATTATAGAGCTATAGCTTTAAAGGTTTATCTCTAGTATATAAAAGGATAACTATAAGAGTAATAATTAATCGAATACTAATATATTAAATTATTAGAGACTATATTAGAACTATCTTCTTTTCGTTATTATTAAAGGCTTTAATAACTAGTCTTAACTTCTTAAATATAGTAGAAGTTCCTTTATTTTTAATAGTATTAATAAATCTAAAACTAAATATATAAGCGTTTTTTAATAGATTATTAAAGGAAACAATTCTATATACTCTATTCTCTATTAATCTATTTATTTCGATCTCTTAAAAGTTATTAAAAGTAGTATAAATAGTACTATTATCTATAAGATATATACGAGTTAAATCGCTATCTTCTAAGTCCTAAGTCAAGGTTACTTTAAAGTAATAAACTATAGTATACTTACGTAGGCGACTATAACCGCGCTTTAGCTAAGCTTAACCCTTAAGTAGTACTACTTATTTATTAGTCGAAAGTAGTATATCCTTAGTACTTAGATAAGTTACTATATCTATAGGTTCGATATAAGGTAGTAGATCGAGTAGGTTAGTTACGTCTTTATTTAAATAATAAGGTTTAATAACTATACTTCGAAACTTAACTAATTAATTATTAATCTCGATAATAACTTCTTTACTATCTTATTCTTATAATAGATATAGTCCTTACTACTTCTTATTCTTATACTAAACTTAAACTTCTAAACTAAGTAGTAGATCTTTAACTTTATTCGAAGGTCTATTTTATATATTAAGAGTATTATAAACTTAGCGTTTAGCTTTAATCTTATATACTTCTACTATAGCCTTTCGAAGTGTTTCGGAGTATTAGGCGACTATAGTTAAATAGGTTTTATAGTTAGTTATTTTTAGATATATACTAAATATAAGTAAGGTTAGAGTTAATCTATTAGGTCCTACGGTATTATTAATAGCTTTTACTACTATTTAAAGTATAAAATCCTTATATAGGTCCGGGAGCTCTTTATAGATAATCGAGTAGGCGCGGCGAATTAGCTTATAGTAACGTTTANTCTATAAATATATAAATCTAGTACTTTCTAACTATATCCTAAACGTATTTTACTAAGAGGTTTTAAAGCTAATATACTATATTCTAATTAGTAGCTTTATTAATTATATAGAGTATAGATTGTTTTAAAATAAAGAAGATATCTATATAGACTATATAATTAAAGTCTTTATTATCCTTAAGTGTAAAGTAGAATCTATATAACAAGGTATTATACTTTTAGTAGTAGTTATAGTACTTAGTTAACTTCTTAAGAATATACAAGTCTACTTTATATCTAGCTCGTTCTATAACTTTCTATAATCTTTAAATAGATAGGTAGCTAAATCGCTTATAAAGTCGACGTAATTTAGTCTTAGTTAAAAAGTTTAGGAATTACTATATAAAGTTATATAAGGCTTATCCCTATACTATAAAAGGGTATCCGAATTAATAGATAACTATAATATAAGATTTATCCTCTTATTAAATCACGTTCTTAAGATTAAGGAAGGTAGCTTTACGTTTATTTAACTCCTATAGGTATATAATAAATAGAAGCTCGATCTTAAATACGTAAAAGTCTATTAGTCCGAGTAGCGTATCTATAGTTATATAACCCTTAGCGGTCGATACTCTAATACTAAATTAAACGCTTATAGTACTTAGTTATAATAGCGAAGTATAAATAGCCTTATATATTATATATTAATCTTATCCTATAGAGTTAAAAGTAGCTATACCTATATTAATTATAATACTATAAAAGTACTCTAGGCCCTAGTACTTGTTTAGTATTAAAGCTCTTATAGTAGTAATAGTAGAAAGTATACCTGTTTTATCTATATTTTAATTACTATAAAATAGCTTATTATTAGTATAAAACCTAATCTAGTATATATAAGATACGTTATTAAACTAGTTTACTAGCTAATAAGTACTATTATTATCTAATGAATCTAAAGTAACAGGTTCTATTATATAGTAGTAGCCTATATTATATTTAGCTAGTTTAATAGAACTCGAGTCTAAGTCTATAGAACTCTTACTTTTAGAGGTATCTAAACCTTTAAAATCTATAACGAATATATAATATATCTTGTCTAATTTATTCTTATTAAAACTATCCTTATAGGTCTTTTTGAATTAATTCTACTACTTCTTTTTATACTATACTTGTTCTTTAATAGAATACTTACTTATATAGTAGTTTAAACTCTTATATATCTAATAGAGTCTATTATAACCCTATTAATTACCGTAATCCTTACGGTTACGTCTATTATCTTGTCTATAGAATTTACAGTTTATATAGTAGATATCCGATTATACTTATAGTTATTAAAACGAAGTCGATAGGAGGGAAGTAGAGTTATTTATTAATTTTATAGTAAAAGTACCTTTAAGGTTACCCTTGTTTCCGTACGTTATACCTTTAATAAACTCGTATTATAAAATCGACGACTTTATAAAAGTAATAAGCTCGCTAACTATATTTAGTAGTTGAATAATAATATTAATATACTCTAGGATTCTATAATAATAGTAAATAATACTCTTATAGAAGTACTTATTACCTTATAAATTATCTAGAAGACCTATATAAAGATCTTATAGCTTAGTAAGTATTATATCGAAATATACTATAAGTAATTTATTAGGGTATTTATTTTTAAGGTAATCGAGTATATACTTATTCTATTCGTCTTATATATATTAATAGTAGTTTCTATCTTTAAAGTATACCTATATAGCTTATATAATATCTATAAAAGGTAGATTTAACTTAGTAATCTAAGTATAATAATATATAGATACGTCTCCTTTAAATATAGTAAGAAAGACCTTTAGAAGACTGTTCGCTTAAATACTAATTATCTTATATTATTAATAAAAGACTTATAATTTTATAATAAATATGTTATTATAACCTTTATATCTTATATTATTATAATATATCTTTTAAAGAGCTTAGATTTATTAGTTATCTATAATAGGTCTAAGTAGTAGAGGTAATAGAATATAATTTATAGTAGAAATTATATTATAGAATAGAATAACTTACTAAGGTTATTAAATAGGTAGAGCTACTACTAAGGGTAGTAGAGCTAGGTATTAATTAAAGGTAGTCTTATATTATTAGCTAGTTAAAAGCTTTAAAATATTACGGCTAGTGCGAATAGATAGAGAATATAGCTATATAAGTTATTCTCGCTTATAAGTCTACTATTATACTTCTAGTACTTATAGTTATTATAGTACTATAGTAAAGTTATAGCTCGTACGATTCTTTATACTAGGTATAGCTTGTCTTAGAGTTAGTAGTATAAAATATTCTTACTATAGAAGTAGCTTTTAAGGTTCTACTTAAAATTTACCTATAATCGAGTTAATTAATTCGGATTATATAGAACTCCTAGGCTTTTAAGGTTATAAAGTATATACCTTAGGTTTCGAGAATATATTACCTTAAGTAGAAATAGCTATAGGTTAGTAAGGAAGTAGTAGATATCTAAATAGTAGAGCTTAAAGTAATATTATATATATACTCGGAATCGAGGTATTAAGGATATTCTCTATAGGCTTTCGAAGGTTTATATAAAAGTCTATTAACGTATAGCTCGGTAGTAGACTTAGTAGTTCGGATAGTAGAATATTACGTATCTACTATACTAGCTTTTATAGTATTAATATAATTATCTCTATAGTAGGTACTCGTCTACGCTCGCTATATTACCTACGTTTACTATAGTTATCCTTCTTATTAATAGTATCTAGTAATTGTCGATTAATTATAGATTAATAGAATAGATTATTTAATCTTAGTATATTATAAGTTTAAGAAGGTTATACTTTTAGTATTATTCGAAAAGGTATACGTAGCTAAGGAGTAGTATATACTTAGCTTAGTCTTAGGCGCTATAAATCTAGTATTATACTAGTTAAATCGAGTAGTTTTATAAGGTCTAGTAAGTGTAAATTTACTCTTAAAAACTACTTTAAAAGATAAGATCTAGGACGTGATTTAGGTCTTAGTATTTCCCCTATAGGTCGTCGAGATAGTAGTCTATTAAGGTCTAATAATAGTAGTATAAATATCTCGTCTATAGCCTTCGAATTACAAAGGTTACTATAGCGTGTTTGTAATAGGGTTAAATTAGTTCGTCTAGTACTAACTTGTTTAATAATATCTTTAGTTAGCTAGTATATAGGAGCTCTTTCTTAAATAATATAAAATAAGGTAAGAGAAACTTATACCTTTCGTAGTTTCTTATTAATCTAAATACTATAGTCTCGAAGAACTATATAAAGTTATCCGAGGTTTCTTATATAAGTATACTTAAAGTCTTATAAAGTCTACGTTTTAAAATCCTTTATAAATTAATAGTATAGATTACTATCTTTAAGTAGTTTATTTATACGGCGACTAGTAGGATACGTCTTAGACTAGTAATCCTTACGCTATAAAGTAACGTACTTACTAAGTAATAATTTATCCTTTTTAAAGTTCGCGAGACAAGGTAGAATTCGTAGTATATTATTAGGTAGAATTCGCTCTCTTTTATTAATTTTATTATTAGGTGGATTAGGTTCAAGGTTATAATTAGATAAATCAACTAATTACTCTTTATTATCTTTATATATCGCTATGTTAATTATTAGTTTTAGTATAATTATAGGCGAATTAAGAAACTAGAGTTACTATTGTTAAGTACTAGTAGTAGCTCGAAGTATAGTACTTTCTAGTTCTCTTAGGCTAGAACTACTAGTAGCGTAGGCTATAGTTATTAAGTTATATAGTATTCTAGGGTAAATACTATTATTTTAGTAGGTGTTTATTATTATTTTAAGGGGTAATTAAGGGGTATCCTACTTCTATAAAAGGTAAATATAGTAATATTCTTAAGGCTTAACTTAGTAGTATTATTACTTATTTATAATAGAGGAAGTATTAGTAGTATTAAAGGATTTAGTACCTGGTTTATAATAGAATAGGCGAATATAGAACTATATTTTATAGTTGTATTTAAAGGGCTTTTATACTAGTTTTATAATAGAACTAGTAAAGGTAAAACTATATTTTATAATCGAATTTAGAGGGCGTTTAGTATCTATTTTATAATAGAATAGATAAAGGTAGAACTAGGTTTTAAAGTTCGTATAATTAAGGTAAAGTATTAATTAGGCTTTTATACTTAATCCTTTAATATCTAGCTATACTAAATTCGTACTATAGTAATAGCTAGGCTATCCTTTAATATACTTAAACTTAATACGAATTATATTAGTTTCTAAGTCTTATAGTTTAGAGTACCGGGTTAATAAATTAATTATTAACTAGGAGCTACTATAATATATAATTCTAGTACTTTCGAGGTCCCTCTAGACACTTATTACGTTAGTATTAGTTCTACCCTATTTTATCCCCTAGTAATAAATTCGTATTAAAAGGTAAGGTAGTAGAACTACTATTCTATAATAGCTATAATATCTAGTATTAAGGAATTATAGTTGTCTAATCTATACGCGCGCTTATACTAATTAGTATTAGTTTAACTCTAAGTTAATAGAGCCGAAAGATAATAAGGAAAGTATTAGAGTAAGACTAATAGTTTAGTATCGAAAGTATTATATTATTAACTATTAGTTATATATACCGAGTAAAGGTATTATAAATACTACTACTATATATAGTAGTACTTAGTACTAAGGCTAGTACGTAAGTGGCCTCGAGTAGCCTCGAGTAGTATAATTCACTTATACTAATACCTATTAAATAAACGTTTAAAGTAAATAAGAGATAATACTAACCGAGGGATTAATTACGTTAAATTAGATCGAAAGATACTAAAGCTTATTCTCTTTATAAATAGAGCCTTTATAAACCTAAAGGATCTTACTTTATAAATTAGATATATTCTAATCCTAAAGGATAGAGATAATAAGGCGAACCTTGTCTACTAGAGTTCTACTAAATATAAACAAGTAATAAGGAGTATATTAGCGTTCGAATTATACGCTTTAAGTAATAGATTCGATATAGCGATATTTATTAAGATAATAATCTATAAGATACTCCTTAATAATACTATTCTACTCGAAGTTTATATAGATTCGAAATTACTATATAATTACATTATAAAACTTAGTATAATAAAGGAGAAGAGGCTTATAGTAGATCTTTTAGTACTATAAAAGAGATTTAAAAGGTACGAAATTAACTATTTACTATAGATTAAGGTAAACTCGAACTTATTCGATATAATAACTAAATCGAAGTATAATAATACACTTAAATTATTTATTAATATAAATATAGTCTATTATTGTTACGGAACGGTCTTAGCTAGCCGAGACCTCCTGTCTCTACTGCCTGGCCCCTGTCTCGGTTGCCTAGGAGGATGCCTAGCACTCTAGAGGGTTCCACTCGGTCAGGGTAGTCCTATAAAGACTCCCTGCTTGCCCCTTAGCTAGCTTCCCTCCTTATGCTTACTCCATTCCACACTATGTCCTATTCGTCTTCTGACAATTGGTAGCAATGCTAGGATCTGAGCATGTCTTGTCTCTCTTTTCGAGCGAAATTTGGTTGTATCAACCAATCCTGGAATAAGGCACCAGGAACCCCCTTTTTTGAATCAATATCTTGATCACCTTGTGTTGTTGTTGTAGCGTTGTTGCTTGTGCACCGTTACGTAAAAACCTCAACTTCACAGGAGATTTGAGAATTGCGCTTGATCCTTTCGAAGTTAGTACCCGCGGAAAGTTGAGGGCTTTGTAGCAAAGCCTTGAACGAGTAAACGTGAAC
>LT855407.1:195916-304514 GCA_900184765.1 Hymenoscyphus fraxineus
TATGGTGAAGGTATTTGCGCCACCCCGCATCCACTTACAAACCATCACTAACTCATTTATGTAGGAACCCATCTTAAACTCCCATGGTTCGAAACACCAATAGACTACGATGTGCGCGCCAAACCAAGAAACGTCGCTTCTCTTACCGGTACCAAGGATCTTCAGATGGTCAATATAACATGTCGAGTTCTTTCACGTCCACGAGTCGATGCCTTACCTCAAATCTACAGAACCCTGGGAACGGATTACGATGAAAGAATTTTACCGTCGATTGTGAATGAAGTGTTGAAGAGTGTGGTTGCGCAATTCAATGCCTCGCAATTGATCACCCAGCGTGAAAATGTCGCGAGATTAGTACGGGAGAACCTTTCTAAGCGCGCGGCGAGATTCAATATCATGTTAGATGATGTTTCCCTAACTGTATGTTCCTTTCCTGAAAATCAAATTTCTACCCCTCCTTTCGCCGCCCATTCAAACCCATACTAATTTCTAAATAGCACCTAGCATTCTCCCCGGAATTCACAGCCGCAGTAGAAGCCAAACAGGTAGCACAACAAGAAGCCCAACGAGCCGCCTTCGTAGTCGACAAAGCCCGACAGGAAAAACAAGCCATGGTCGTTCGCGCACAGGGAGAAGCACGATCCGCTGAACTTATCGGAGATGCGATCAAGAAGAGTCGATCATATGTTGATCTCAAGAGAATTGAGAATGCGCGAGCGATTGCGCAGATCTTACAGGAGGGTGGAGGAAAGAATAAGGTGTACCTTGATAGTGAGGGATTGGGATTGAATGTTACAGAGGGATATGAGGATAAGAACAAGAAGTAATTTTGAGTGCGCAAAAGAGGAAGTTAGGGAATGGTCACAGAGGGGCCGGTGAGAAGGAAAGGGAAGGGGAAAGTGTAAAAAGAACTCTCTACTGTATGTGATGATGGAACACTTGTATTGATATGACAGTCAAAGAAACAAACGCAAAAGCAAAAGGAAAGATTCCCTGGCTCCGGCTTTCGCTTTTCTTGTTACAGTACATGTAACTATACGATGGCATATCAACAAACAAAACCCCCCATCTAAATCCCCACTCCTTTCCATCCCATCCCATCCCAGAAACGAAAGAAATGAAAAAATGAATACATTAACCCATTCTCTCCCCAACCCGAACTCTTTAAAAGAACCCCCGTAGAAGCGAACGAGCGATCACTCATCACCCTACCTACAATATCAGCTACTAAACCTCACCTATCTCTGAAAAGTACGAAATTCTCCTGTGATTCCCATGATCAACTTAGAAGGATAGGTAGGTAGTGTATTTCTGTGGTGGTGACTTGTTACTGTTAGTAGAGTAGTAGAGTAGTGGTGTTAGTTATGTAGCTTAAAGGGAAGGGGGGAGGGGGGNTTGTGTTTATGTCTATGTCTGTCGCTGTACTGTTGAATGATAAGCGTGGTTTATACCCCCGGCCGGACGTTTAGTATGTTATTAGGTATGTAGGTTGGTAGGTTGGTAGGTAGGTAGGTAGGTTGGTTAGTAGGTAGGTTGGTAGGTAGGTTGGTTGGTAGGTACTTTTTTAGTATAGGTAGACTCTTTCTTTCTTGGGTTTACTTGGGAGAATGGGTTTTATTAACGTAGAATGATTTTTATTGAAGGAAGGAGAATGTTTTTTGAGGGGATTATGATTGTGAGGTAGGTTGGTTGGTAGGTAGGTTGGTAGGTAGGTAGGTGTTTTTTTGTTAATGATACGGAGGAATAGTATAATGTCTTGATTATCTTTGATGAGTAATGAGAGGGAAATGTACGGAGTACCTAGGTAGGTATGGTTTATTACTACCTTAAAGGCCTAGGGGGGGTTTTTTACACCGTTCTACGACCGTTCCTGACTCGTTATAAATATATAGGTATTAAATTCTCGTAATAGTATTAGAATGATTTAGTCTCCCTTCCTAAATTATAATTGTTATATAGTATAACTATTCTAGAAGGATTAAGATTTTTCAAATACTTATAGTAGGTAATAATTATATATTTTTAAATTATTATATATTAGAAGCGTTTAGTTTATTATAATTATTCTAAGAGCGTTGTACAACCGTTCCGCAAGCGTTCTACGAGCGTTACGCGAGCGTTACGAGTTTAAATCGTTATAAGTTCAAATCGTTACAAGAACACTAGTGCTAAGCTAAGACCTTTGGATACCCTTACCTAGGTATACACTCTCCTGTTAGCGCACCCACGTACAACCATACATGTGCCCAGCCTATACGAGCCCCCCTCTTACGCGCCCGTTATTTTTACCCGAATCGACCGATTTTAAAACTTATAATTTAATAGCGTTAAGGTCCGTAGAGTAGGAGCGGTACCGAGTACTTTTTACCGTCCGTACGCGCCCTGCTCCGAGGCAGGTTCCCTACTAATACTTCTATTATAATTAGGCTATTTAAGTATTAGACCTTATAATACCCTCTAAATATAAGACTTCTAAGATAGTTATATTTTTTAAGTGTTATTAAAACCCTAATTCTTATAAAAAGTAATTATTCTATTATTATTAGAATAATTAAATTATTATAGCTCGGAACGCTTTACTTTTCGTAACGCTTGCTAAGCTTAACGCTTCCAGAACGCTCCTAGGCGTATTAGCGCTAGGACATAGTCACACCACGCTGTAAAAAACCCCCCCCTGGCCTTTAAGGTACGAGCGAGTGAGTCTACGAGTCTACGAGTACCCGACACGCTAGTCATAGAAACTTGAGCTACTACGAAGTTTTTCCTTCTAGAACAACCTTCCACCTCCACCTCCACCTCTACCTCTATACCAAAACTTCCCGACCCTTCCCTGACCCTCTTACAGTACAGTACAGTACAGTACAGTACAGTACAGTACAAGGAAGAAAAGAAGAAAAGAAGAAAAATCGCACGAATCATATCATGCTCACAACGCGATTCGCACACGCATACCGAGTCCTAGATAGGAATCTGGATAACGATTTTTTTTGCTTTATCGGGGTTAAGGAGGACGGGGGTAGGGTTTTGGTAGGTAGGGGTAGGACAGGGTGCTTTAAGCCGCTGCGGTTCCCTGCGGCGCTACTCGTAGGTTTGGGTGTATGGCGGGAGTGGGGTGGGGTGGATGGTCGAGGTCAGGTCGAGGTCAGGTACAGGGTGGGGAAGGGAAGTATGATTGGGGAGGGAGCTGTGGTTGGTGTTG
Source organism: Hymenoscyphus fraxineus (assembly GCA_900184765.1). NCBI lineage: Eukaryota > Fungi > Ascomycota > Leotiomycetes > Helotiales > Helotiaceae > Hymenoscyphus > Hymenoscyphus fraxineus. The sequence continues at coordinate 199,116 of LT855407.1, forward strand.
GAATGGGAGAGAGGGGAGAGATGGGATGGGAGGGGAGTGGAATCTGTAGAGATTTTGTTGGTTGTATGTATGTAGGTGAGAGTGTAGGTACTTGTATAGTTGGAGAACGGGGAATTTGTCGTGGGAAGGGATTTTGGAAGAATCACGGGATGAGAGGAGTGATACTTCCATCAATGGGGTATGGTATTAATCGCGTACCTCTTTTCGTCCTATATGCATCGTTATTTTCTTTCGCCCAATAACAAGAACAACAACTCGAGAACAACTCTAAAAAAATCCAAAATACCGGTACACGCCACACCACATCCACCCGTTAATTCTCCCGTCCGTACCTTTCACTACTTCCTCCATCCATGTCCATTATTTTCCGAGGACCAACTTACGAAGTACTTCCAAACTCTGATAAGGCTAGCGAGACCTCACTCCAAAAGGCTACTGTACAGCAGCGGGCACCTCGGCAATATCCTTTTCCCATTCAGGAAGGTCTTTGTGGGAAGCACGACGATTAGCCACCTGTCCATGTACTTTGCCGTTGCACAGCATTGGAGTTGCTGCATGGACTGGGTTGAAGTACTGGGTTGGAAGCTTGAAGTTTGGATGGATGGTGGAGGTGAGGAGGGATATTGGCGGATTGTGTTCGGTTGGGAACTGCTGGTTTTGGTTGGCTCGATTGGGAATCCTCGGGTACACGAAAGGTATGAGAAGATGAAGTGTTCAATAACTTCCTCGAGCTGTACCTGAGTAAAGGTTTTGCACGCTACTGAAGATATCCCCACAAAGGTCCTTTACCCACACGGAAACAAACATTTCAAAGGGAAAAGAAGACGGTGGATCCCTCGGATTGCTATCCCGATCTGCAGTCTCCCCACATAAAGCTGCAGATAAGTAGTCTTGGCAAGGAAATTCAATGTAAGCTTCTATTACGCGGGACCAATCAAGCCTCACTTTTCACACCGGGAAGATCAGAAATCAGGGTTGCGCCACTGACAAGAAGCTTTTTGGAGTTGGGGAACGAAGAAGCGTTAGTAGATCTTAATTAATTCCTGTGAGTGAGTGAATTTGTTTCCTCCTTGGCAAAGGGCCGGTATTTTCTGACGGATGATGTGATAGTAGATAGATAGATAGATAGATAGCTATAAGTAATCTCCCATCCCACTTCCCTCTTCTCTCCCCGCAAGTGCATTTTTTTTGCTCTTCCATCCTTCTTGCTGGTTCTTTGCTTTCTTTGTTTTTGTGGCCTTTTCCGGTTTACGCAGACAAGATGGTGGCAATGATACGCTCCTCACTTGCGTTCGTCGGTGCCCTCTCCACCCTCATTACCACAACATGTGCAGCTGGTACCTTCACCCCCGAAGCCATGTTGGGAGTATCCAGACGATCGGGGGCGATTCCGAACGCGGAGGGGACTTTGGCGATATACACGGCCAATCAGTATAATTTCACGACGCATACGAGGAGTTATGAGGTTTCGGTTTATGATTTGATGACGGGGGTGACGACGTTGTTTAGTAATTCTAGTGCGGCGAGTAATCCGGTTTGGTTGGGGGAGGGGAGTAAGATTGTTTGGTTCCAGAGTGAGGATGATGGGAGTACTTCTGTGCTTTTGGGGGATGCTTTGCTGCCGGGTGCTGAGTAAGTTGGTTTTTTACTTCTGGTGGGGATTTGTGGATGGATTCTTGAGTTTTTGAGGAATATGGTTGTTTGATGCTAATTCTTTAGACCGATCACTGCAGGATCTATTCCAGGTTCCGCTGATGGATTGAAAATCGTCAAGACCGGTCCTGGAAACTATGGTGTTGCATTCTTTGGATCTGCTTCTCCAAATGGATCAATTTACAACTCCAACCTCCAAGAAACCCGGCTTTCTTCTGGACGCATGTACACTTCTATTTTCGTCAGACATTGGGATACTTGTAAGTTATAAAGCTTCAATAGAAATTTAAAATGCTAATCGAGGTCAGACCTTACACCGCAAAGAAACAGTATTTGGTACACTACCTTGAGTGCTTCTAGCAACGGCAGTTACACAAACAGTTCCTCAAGTTACACCTTAGGTGAACCAATCAATGCCCTCCAAGGAAGTGGTCTCGAATCCCCAATTCCACCAATGGGTGGCTCAGACAAGTATATAACCCGATTCTCGTCCACAAATTCCGAATACTAACATATATCAGCTACGATATCGGACCGAACGGAATTGTTTTCATCTCCAAAGACCCAGCACTAAACGCTGCTACAACCACCAAATCCGATGTTTATTTCCTCCCATTAAAATCATTCACCGAATCACCACCTGCGCCTGTTCAAGTTTCCACCCCGGGTCTTGAAGGTGCATCTTCCACCCCAGTTTTCGGTCCAAATGGTGTCTCGGTCGGTTTCGTCCGTATGAAGGATATCTCCTACGAAAGTGACAAAAACCGTCTTCTCCTCGTTTCCGATATCACGAAATCCACTGAAGCCGCCGAGTTCTACGCTACTGCAAATGGAGTTGGTGCTTGGGATCGCAGTCCTACTTCAGTAACATGGAGTACGGATGGAAAATCTTTGTACCTCCCAACCGAAGACTACGGACGTCTACGTCTCTTTAGTATCGCTGCAGACCCAACCGTCACTGCTTTACCAAAGATCATCTACGCAGACTACGTCATTGACGTCCACCCAGTAGCCAGCGGAAAGATTCTCGTCAACGGCGCGGGTTTCTTAGATAACTCCGTCTACAGCTGGATCGACCCCGTGCTCTCAGAATCCACCAACGCCACCTCAGGAGTAACCCTCATCAACGCCAACCTCGGATTCGGCGCCAAATGGGGTCTCTCCAGGAGCCAAATCTCAGAAGTTTACTACCAAGGAGACGGAGATTACATGGTACAAGCCTGGGTCATCAAGCCCTCCTTCTACGAAGAAGGAAAGAAATACCCTCTCTTCTTCTACGTCCACGGCGGACCCCAAGGCAGCACCGACGACGCCTGGTCCAACCGCTGGAACATGATGGTCTACGCCGAACAAGGCTACATCGTCGTAGCCTTCAACCCCACCGGCTCCATCGGGTGGGGCCAACAACTCTGCGACCAGATCCAGAACGAATGGGGCGGAAAGCCGTACAACGACCTGGTCCTCGGATACCAGTACATCGAGCAGCACCTCCCCTTCGTCGACCTCGACAACGCCGTCGAAGCCGGTGCCTCCTACGGGGGCTACATGACCTTCTGGATCGCGGGCCATGATCTGGGCAAGAAATTCAAAGCCCAATTCGCGCACGACGGCTCCTTTAATACCCTCGCCCAATACACCTCCGAAGAACTCTGGTTCATGCAGCACGACTTCAACGGCACGCTATGGGACAACTTCGAGAACTACCAGCGCTGGAATCCAGCCGCACATACCAAGAACTGGACGACGCCTATGCTGATCGTGCATAACGAGCTTGACTACCGGCTTCCTATCGCGGAGGGGCTGGCGGCTTTTAATGTCCTCCAGGCGAAGGGGGTGCCGAGTAAGTTCTTGAGTTTTCCCGATGAGAATCATTGGGTTCTTAGGCCGGAGAATAGTTTGGTGTGGCATAAGACTGTGTTGGATTGGTTGAATGGGTTTGTGGGGTTGGAGGCTGTTAGTAGGCCCGATGATGAGGGGTATAGGGCTACGTTGCAGAGTGGACCGTGGTTTTTGAGTGCGGGGGAGGGGAATGTGTCGATTTTGAATTAGGTGGTGGGAGGGTTGATGCTTATGGGCTACAATGATAATTTAATGCCTGCTTTATTCTGATTGATACTTTCTCTTTCTAGTGCTGGTGCGTGATGTTCACTACTTCATTACTTCATTACTTCATTACTTCATAAAATGATTTCTTTCCTGTACATACATACATAATAAATAAACCTCCCTTTTAACCTCACCCCCTCTAAAAACAAACACTATCTAATATCTAAATACCATCCTACTCAGTACATCACCAAATCTCAAAGACTCGTACTGTACTATACTTATTATTAGACCTTAGTTAGTACGTAGTTTTAAGAACTCGGTAAAACTACCTTAATACACCATCTCTCATCTCACTATTTATATGATTAGATTTGAGATGTTTGGGATGTTTGGGTAGGAGTAGATAGCAATGATAGAAGTGTTATTCTTGAAGTATAGTGTATATGTTTGGGATTGGCTGGCTACGGTTGGGGTTTGAAAGCATGTACGGATTTGATTTGGTTTGATTTGATTTGGTGACTATCACTATTACTATCACTATCACTATCACTATCTCCCATCTCCCATCCTCCATCTCCCAACCCCAACACCAAAGCCACTCTTCTTCCTAGTCTTCAAGTGGGGAGGGAGCTCTTGGGGGTTTTTAGGTATTAGGGAAAGTAGATTTCGAGAGGACAGGGGAAGTAAGAAATCGATGATAAATAACCCTCTTTTGTGAAATTCTTATATTATCTTTTTTTTTTCTTTAGACGATGTGGTGGGAGGGGGGTGTAGGGATGGGGGGATGGTGAGATGGTGAGATGGTGAGATGGTGAGATGGTGAGAGGGGATGGTGAGATGGTGAGATAGGTAAGGGAGGAGAGGAGGGAGAGGGGGTAGGGAGGGGAAATCTGTTATTGATGCTGGTGGTGGTGATGGTGCTGTTTGTGAGTTGATTAGGGGGTGGGATGGGATGGGATAGGGTTCTGGTTAGTAAGAGAGGGGGGTGTGTGGGAAAGAATTGGGAAAGATACCGTATTAATTAGAATATAAGATAACATTCTACAAATAAAAAGTTCGTCTAGAGGCTATATCGAACCTTATTTTATTAGAAAATTAGTATACTATAAAAAGTTTTACCNTCGGGTGGTTGGGTTACCTAACCCCCTTATCTATATGTTTTACCCCCAACCACGTCTAAGCTATTTAATCATTAAACCCATTCCACGTCTAAGACTAAGTGCATTTTTGTATAGAGAATGGGACATGGAATGGGTCTTATATCATTCCAAGTGGTGGTTGTAGGGTGGTTATATGGGGCAAGTCATAAATTAAGCGAGTGATTACCTTCACATCGACCCCCTATATAAAGTCCACTTTCCTAGCTACTAGAGCTCTCAACTCATTCATCACAAGAGTAACTACTACAATACAATATTCTATACAAATCCATACAGTAGCTATGTCTTCGCCAGCTTCTTCCTCAGATATGGATATGGATATAGATAGATAAAGTGTACGATGGTGGGGTAAATACGCGGGGTAATGTAGGAATAGCCTCACTTTTTACAAAATTTATATGCGAGTTTTTTATATGCTAATCATGGAACCAAGTTTTAATTGTACAATCCTTCAATCCTAGGCGATTTAGAGTATGTGGTAGTGGTGGAATAAGTGCTCGAAGACTAATATAAAATAAGGAGATTTAGATCCTAGCTATCTAATTGGCTAGACTTATAAGATATTAATATTTTAAGAGATTTAAACCTTCTTTTATATAACCATTTATCTTATTCACAGATGTTATCTTATATTCTAATTAATACGGTAGATGGATATTTGTTGTTAGTACGTTCTTGGGTTTCTTGGAGATGGCATAGATAGATAGTTTTGAATTTTGAGTTTGAATTTGAGTTTAAGGGTGTTTGTGTGGTTGTGAGATTATATATACACTTCCCGTTTCCTCTTTCAACAATTATCCTCCTGCTATACTACACTAACCCCCGATTTGCCAGTTTAACCAATTAAACAATTTTATTTACTATACAATAAATTTACATCCTACCATTATATTATATCCGTTACAAAACGATAATCTAATCCATAATACGCCTATTTATATCTTAGGAGGGTGTAGAACGAGTGGGGTAGTAAATATATAACAAGGAATAGAATACTTATATAGAAGGAAAACACTATACTATACTAACATATAAATCTCTAAAGGTCTATATTCCTATTCCCTGACCCTCGTTTCTTCGCTACTACGGCTATTCTTACCGATACTTTACCTTTACTATAAAGTCTCTCTCGCTAAACTTCTAAAGCTGTACTAGTACTCTATAAGGACAAGATAATAGAGCCCCTATTACCCTATTACCGATATATAAGGGAAGGACGGAGGTGTGGAGGAGGGCAGGTAATGTAGGGGGAGGGGGGTAGAAGAGGTTTTTTTCTTGAGGGATAAGAAGGTAGGGATAGCTGGAGATAGGTGGACTTGTATAGTAAAATGCCGAAAGGCTACTAAAAGGCAGGTACTATAATAATCCCCCAAAAAAAAGGGACGAGGCGGAGCGAGAGTTAGTACTAGGTGTAAAGTAAAGGCGGAATAATCGTATCGTACTGTATAATAGCTTTACGTTTTACTTGTTTTTTATAGAGATTGTGAATTACTTTCTTCTTTGGGTTACTTTATTTACTTACTTCCTTATTTAGATAAAGGTATAATATTATTTTAATTAAAAACTAGGCTTACTTATTAATAAAAGCAACGAATCCTTCGTATCCTAAAGTTACCAAGTAACACCATCTATTCCACTATCCGTACTAATTAGCAAATCACTGGTAGTGCTAATCAATTCGTCGATTTAAGGGGTATAAGAGTAGAGATGTGTGTGCTCAATGAATCAGCGTTAGAGAAAAGCTCTTTGGAATATGCATAACACCAACTGCGCCGTGGTTCAGGGTCCGAATGACATGGTGTAGGGAAGTGTCGATTTCTTGCCTTGATCGGCTGGTCTTGTGTGTTTGAATGGTGGAGAGGATTTTATGCTTTCATGATTCAAAAATGAATGAATGTGATGAGATTTTCGAAAGTAAAAGAGGGATCGACGGTAAATCTTTCCTCTATAGATTTTAGATGTAGTAGGATCTTAGACGTGACGAGGGTGTAAGAACATAAAAATGGGGGATTTTACTATGGGTTTATTGATAGTTTTGATGGATGGATGTGAGGATATATCTCGTTGAGGGTCCATGGGGTCATTTTGAGTGAGAGAATGAGAGATGTGTTTGTTAGCTATTCTCGCAGCTTGAAGGACTTTGACTTTATATAAATGGATTCGCTCTGTACTTGTTAGAAAGGATATTTGTGTTATAATAATGAAAGAGGATAGTGGGATAGAGATGGGAAGGCAGAGTGTATTGAGGAGGTGATTTGGAGATTATGATGGAAGGAAGTGGTGAGAGGGGGGGTGAGGAGATTAGTGTGCGTGTCGGTAGGAAGTCTTCGAAGGTTTTATAGATGGATGTTTGAGAACACTGGATAGGTAGTAGAAATCATTTAATAGCCTTTCAAAATCCGTCAGTTGCTATTTACAGTCTCTAACGATGTGGGATCTATCAGTATTCCAAAATGTATGCTTGGAAAAGAGTTAATCTGCAACTATTTCTCTTCTACATTTCTTATCTTGCCAGGTCGAAAGATTTTTCAAAGAAGATTATAGCAGGATGAAAATCCTGGGATGTTATCCCGTGCCTCTTTGTGTATGACAACGGCCTTTCACATTTTGTGAAATCAAGCGATATATGACAGACGTATCCGAGCCTTATTTTCTTATGGAGCATCGCTTCAGTGGTTTCCCGGATAGAGACAAATCTAAAATGCTAGTCGTAACAGGGGCCTTTCAGGAGAAGTCCAGATGAAGGGTTTTTAGATAATGTTTCAACCAGGAAATGTTACCTTATATCGCAATAGAACGAAGAGTCCACGGTGTCTTTGTCTCCACTTGGAAATCATAAAGTCTATACATTCATACCATTCGACTTTCCCCTCGTTTTTCATATCACGAAAGTTAGAATTGCCAAGATAATTCGAAAGTAAACAATCATCAGGGTCATTCCATCCTCAGTTCATTTGTCTTATGCCTCAATAGTTATGATTTCCATAATTTTCACTCCTCAAAATCAAGTGGATAAAGTGGAAGTGGGTTCATTAATTCAACTGCACCCCTGGATCCCCATGCTTCGTTAGGTTGATGTGTATCTTGAGAATTATAGCTGGATTTGGATCCTAACCTCTGATATTTTTTATGTGTACTTGATGCTCGGTTATGGTAGCGTTCAAAAAAAGAGGAGTTATCAAGTAAATTAGAGATTCGCTTAAATAAACATTACCGCTATCCATTTACCTCTCTCTGATGATTCGGTAACTTCAGCTACTGTAGTTGTGACTCGCTAGTTTGAGGTCATACCTTCTTTATTTTGGCGACAAGCTTCGAGGCAAGACCTTGAGAAACTTCTCATTTCAACCGTTAGAGAATGCTAAGGGATTTGATTCCAAATTGACCCAATGCATTTTGATAACGTACCTTAATTAACGGTTTAGCTTAGATTATGGTGAGACCTTTTAAAAGTTCAACACATTCTACATTAGGGTTGTTCGTTTAGATCTAATTTAAATAAATTAGAAATAATTAGTAAATTAGGCGTTTAGATGAGTTTTAATTAGATCCTAATTATATGCGTCACATGACTATAATAGTCAGTGCGTCTTCCTACTGCGCTCTCGCTTATAGTTAGTAGAAGCAAGTAAGTTGTGGAAGCAAGTGAGTAGTTAGGCTAGCGTTACTACAAAACTACACCAAAAATTATATACAAGTGTAACTAACGCTTCAATATAGGCTCAAAAGAAAGCCCTTTATTAGCTCTATAATATACTAACCTATAGGGCAAATGCGACCGTAGGGTATTTAGATATTGTAGATTATTAAGGAATATATATAAGAATAAGTCTACGCACGTAAAAAGACGTACTTGAGTTAATAACGTGTATACCCAACCAAAATCTTATTAGGTTCGAGAACACTAAAAACTCGTGTACATCGCACGCAATTCGGCTTTAAAATACGTAGTCTTTTATTATAGAACAGTACTTAATTATAGCTACAATTTTATATTATTTGTATGTTTTTCCGACCGGTGGAAGTGGCCCTGTGTCGTAAATAAGAGCCGTATATACGTGCCTACGCCAGCCCAACCACTCACTTGCTTCCACAACTCACTTGCTTCCACTGACTACAAGCGAGAGCGCAGTAGGAAGACGCACTGACTATTAGACGTAACCGTAAAGTGGAAAGTCCTATAATCCGGCGGCGCTATTATAACCCTGATTCTACTCTAATATATAATCTCTCTTAACTTCTATAATATTTAGTATTATCTATATTTTAAACGGCTTACAAGAGATTAAGGAAATATCTATATAAGATAAGAGAAAACAATTATATAAAAGTTTATATCTTATAAAATTCTAGTAATCTATCTAGTAAAAATAGTCTTCTTTTACTGTTACTTTATCCCGCTTATACCTATTATACTACTATGTTCATATATGCCAAGATCTAAGTTTAGAGGTCAAATCTTTATTTAGGCTAATTTAGGGGTTTTTTAATTAGATATAATTTACCTAAATTTAGATTGCACAACCCTATTCTACATGAACCACTATATCATGGACAAGAGAATTGTTGGCCGAAAAGGAATTTTATATGAGACCAAATAGTGATGTTGTTGAACTTTCCAAAAAACCTAGTTACTTCTCCTCGCAGTCGATCACCACCTGCCCACCGTCCTTGGCAACATGAACTGTCTACTTAAAGAATGAGAATATATCCAATTATTGCCATCGCTCAAACACCGACTATCTGGAACGAATCATCATGCCCACCCTGCTGTTGAACAGTATCCAACTTCACTCCTCTAGAAAGTCCCTCATGCACGGATGATCTGTATAGTCTTATACTTCACGTATGCAAAGTACGAAGACCAAGGTTAGTTCAGGGAATGGATGCGGAACCGGTTTTGACAGCAAGATTACTTTCGACGGTGGAATTGGTTGATTACCTACATACTTCAGACGATGAAAGTGTTTAGTTGACTGACTGAAGGAGAAGGTCCAGCGCATATCAAGTCTTGAATATGATAGGAACGTTCAAGATGGTTTCTTGAAAACTACTTGCGGGGATAGCTGAGCAGATCAGTCGGCACAAAGTATGATTTTGGTGGGTAGCAATTACACTTCGGTGGATTGGATTCTTATTTGAGAGCTCGCTCTATTCCATACAACATTTGAAGCGCCCCCATAGAAAACAATGTTTCTTATTTCTGAATGAGGGATGTGGTAGGATTGAGAATTGCGGGATGAATTCAAGGCGGTCGAGGTATGAAAATCGTCAGGTACATTTAATCACCCTGCCCAGAGAGCTCTGGAATACATTCAGTCTGTGGATTGTACAAACGGAAAACATTTTAGAATAAAGTTGGCTTTGATTCGGCATTTTTTATAACCTTGAATATCATTTCGATGCTTTGTCAGAATGTTTGCTAGAAGTAATTATCTATGTTGATTGGTTATTTGTCGGAGGAGCAACTCACAGGTGCATAGGCAATCTGCGAAGTGACGGGCGGAAAGCTTTATACCATAGCCACATGGTTCTTCAGTTAACAAACCAGTAAGGCTGTTGAAAGCTATCCACTAATCTTGTACTAACTTGAGATTCTCAGCCACAACCCAAGAGGCTGTGACTTCTTGCTTAACGGGATTTAATACCGCAAACAGATGGGACAAGCCCACAATAATCGACCCACTCCGTAAGATAAAAGGCTCCTGGCCTTCCTATTATCATACCTTCATCACCGAAGAACAACTCATGATTTCGATAAACTGGTTCCCACCGGCGTGATAGGACGTGAAAGATCACCGGAAATTAATCCTTCCAGTTTCAAATAGAGAAACCCCCACTCTTTCCTCAGCGGACAGATAGATGCCAGGAATGTTGTAAAGATGTCAATCGCGAATTCTGCTTTTGCTTCGACGGCAAGGAATATTTCGACAGCAAGAATAGGATAAAGTACTTTGAGGAAGGTTACCAGCGTGGGGTCACTAGAGTGCCAGGAGTCGAAGATTATGCCGAGAGGTAAATTTTCGGTGATTGGGCTTGTAGTAAGTGAAGGTTTACCGTCACGAGATCTATACTGTAACAGGACCCGATGCTAGCTTTAAAAATCGATGCCCTACCTCTGAACTGTTAGATCAGCCGAGTAGCAGTAACGCCGCTCCATAATGCGCGAGAGAGGATATCTAGACTTTGCTGGCGTGACGTTTTTAAATAGAACCTTGTGATTTTATAAGTGCGCGGGGTAGAACGTCACCATATTCTCATCGAGGTCTTGGAAGCATGTTGGATTCATCCTCTAATGGTCGAGCTATTCTACATGAAGGATATGGTACTTGACGCTATCGTCGACGCGAAATGAGCTGCCTCTATACAAGAGTGTGGATAGTTTTGTGAAGACCTATTGCACTCTTTCTGGCAGATCTTCAAAATGAATCTTGAGTTGAAGAGTGTTCATGTGCTTGAGGGCTTGTGAGTAACGATGCCATTTAGCGTGAGAATGCTATTGGAATTGCTTTTATCTAAACCTTTTCTATTTATAACGCGATATTTCGGGATTCTCTTGCACTCCTTCCAATATCACCGTTTTCATTCGAGTAACATACAATATCGTGGATTGCTGAATGCCCATCCCTATGAACTACCTTCTCTATATCCGGAAGCCAATAGTTCCTAGTGGAGATAAGTTGCGGCCAGGAGACAAGAGTGCCATCGTAGTATGACTTTGTTTTGTGGCTTCAGCATTTCTTGTTGTTCCGTTAGCTTTGCAGAGACGCCAAGACAAAATACGGAAGCGATATGAGGAACATATTGAGACAGCACCCATTAAATAATCGCCATGCTTACAGTAAATGATAATGTCTGTTATTAAAAACCGCTGATATGTTATGATAACCCCCACGAGAGTGAGATGTATAAGCAGTGAAACCTTGCAGCGTTATGTTGTGGAGTTGTTTCGGTTGCTGGACTCCTATATTCACTACCACTTCTCACGTGAGGTAGTAACGATGAGTGAGTTGGTAGCCAACTACAGGGTCCTTCGGGTCATTTCCAATTTATGACGTCCAATCTGGAAAAATTCAACTACGGTACATGTTCCAACACCCTAGTGGTTCTGCGCCTATTTACCTCGCACCAGCTCGTATCTAAGCGAGAGAGGCTCTCAGGTAAGCAGTTTCGTTGCTCATAGCCCTACCTCCCGAGGAAGATGTCTTCTGCTTGCCATACCGTCAAGTAATGAGGTTGTCTCTGGAAGCATCTTGCTTTTTTTTGGAAAAATATTTTCATATAGCCAACCATGAAGTCAATCCGGTAGCCGCTGAATGAGTTCTTACTATCCTTCCTGTCACTTTGACATTGTGCGACACAGAAGACTCTACTGACGCCTTTTAGTGTCTCAAACAACCGTTCAAGTCTCCGACCAACATCATTCGTCGCAATGTCTTCCGTTGTGTACATTGATCCAGACGACCTCAACAAAATCGACCAACCGAAGACAGCAATTGCAATCGAATCAGCAGCCGTCGGACGCCAAAGAACATTCCTCAGAGCAAAGTCCAACGGCAAACTTGATCCCTTCCTACATACAGACAATGACACCATCGGATTCGACTTAGCATTCATCGCGGAACCCGTTTCGGGAGGCCGTCTTCACATTGGGAGCCAAATGACCTTTCGAAGCGCTCAATGGAAAGACCGATATCTGCATGTCACCTGTGATGGCCCTGGTGTATACACGGTGTCATGTAAAGTTCGTGAACAGGCTGATGATCCACGTGCACACTTTTACTTTGTTCGCTTGAAGGCGGAGAGCAACGCACTGTCTATTGGGTCTGTTGGATGTCCAGGAAGATATATTGCCATGGATATGGGAAACGATGAAGATGGGACTGGTGGAGTTGTTAGCAGCCGGGCAGGACACTCAAATGCTACGTGGTTCTATCTTACGCCTGTAAAAATCTAACCAGCTGAAGCTACCTTCAGTTTGAACAATTCGAAGTTCGATGTTCCTACTTTTGGTACTTAATGACATAGATGAAATCTTCCAAACAAAGATCCAAGATTTGCCACTGCTTTCTGTGATCTGACATGAGTATTGTTGTCATACGAGATTTTATTGCTCTGGGAGAGCGAAGCCCATGGCTCAGCTACATGTAACACAGTCGGGTGGAACTCTGGACGCAACCAAATAAACTATTATACTAAAATTCCTAGAACAAGTGAATTCTGTTGGTATAACTTGGTGGAATAGAAAGAGTACAAAAACAGTAGCAAAATTAGATAACAAGGAGCACAAAAGTAGTAGTAGTAGTATATGATTATTTGTGTGTTTGCTATGTGGATTCCAGGCGGATATACCTTATAGCCCGAGATATCACGTGAGTAATCACGAGACCTTTCGAATAATATGTTTTCTCACCTAGGTGTATACATAGTTACGCCTAACTGTCTTACTAGACCCATCTACCTGATAGTGTCTACGAAATTAGCAAGCACCAAGTTCATGTGGAAATCCAGATACATTATCCCATTATTTGAGATCCTTTTGGTTTTCGTTTATTCTTCACTATCTGATGCTTATCTACCAAGTACCATTATGATTCATGACCCAAAACCCCCACAACTTTCCTGCGCTCCTTATCCTTTCTATTCTTGTCCAATCTTGCAGAAAAGACCTTCATGAGGAGTACATCATATATTTGGCCCTGGCTCAAAAACATTGTTTGTATCGGCCTCTAATGGGGGCGTTGCGATGTCTTCAAGGATATCTTTGCGTGTTACTCCGATGGCCCCCTTGATCGATTCCACCGCAAGCCTATGGCGCCGATCAATCTTCGGAATCGAGTCGGATTCGAGATCAAGGAAAATTGGAGCAATATCAGTCAAATTCTTCCTCATCCATTCCTTTATGATGGTACAATTAGGCGTCCCGTCTTCCACAGTCTTATATTTCTGACCTCGCAATTCCCATCCAAGACGACAAATTACTTCGAAACAGACCCTACCCAATATACAATATTCGAGATCGATGACTTTTAAAAGATCGCAAATATTCTCCTTCATATGTTTGAGGAGGTCCAGCCTCGATCCCGTGCCTTTCTCGTTTAAGTGTGCTTTTTTCCACAGCCTATCAGAAGTGTGTAGGAATTCTTCCACTCCTCGAGTCTGAAAATCCTTTCTCATGATGTAATTCAAGAGATGTTTTGAAATTTCTGGCATCACGAGAGTCTCTTTCGCGCCATATTTCAGCTTGGGGAAGCCACTGTATCTTGCAATTTCGCCTGCAGGGGCTTTGAAGAGGATAAGGAACCGAGATCGAATTGTCTTTCCGGTTGTGGGGAGGCTTCCGTGGAAGATGTTGCTCATATTAGCATCTATAATCTTATCCATCTCTGGCCATACCAGATCAGAATAGCCAGATTGTCTGACAAGATTATAGAGATGTGCTACTGTCGTAATTGATGAGTAGCAATTCGAATGATGCATGTACTCAGTAGTAGACATGATGAGGATTTTCATGCCTTGCATGCCGCATTGAACTGGATTGTTGTTGAAAAAATAATACGGTTCTCGTGAGGGCATAATAAAGCTCTCCCCTAGCAGCTTCATTCCTTCTGCACTAAGATCCGGCAGAATAGACTTCCAGTGAATCATCAGATTATGTTTTATTTCAGCACGTAAAACAGTTTCCAGATCACACTGTGACGCTCGTCTGTTTTCACAGCAAGGGTTGCCTTGAGACGTAACATTCAGGCCGTCCCATTCAATATGCAACCTTCGTTTTATAATTGCAGCTCTTTGGCGAACGTCCCGATATGACTCAACAACTTTAGGACCCAGGATCTCATGAACATCCAAAAGAATACGTGCGGCAAAAACGGCAGCAGTAGTAACGGTTTTTGTTTCGATAACATCTTGTAAGCATCTTATGATTCTGTCTTCGACGCCGAAGGGAAAGGGTGGTTTTTGATCCAGCTTGGGGTATACAGTACGCTTATTGGTGTGTATCTTTGCTGACAATTCATGGAAAAACTTCATCAGAAACTCATCCTCCGCTTTTGACTTTTCCGAAATATTCCCTCGATAATGCCTCTCCCGATATTTGGTGATTGATGGGAAAATGGTACTAGGAACGAGGAAATGTGAAGAAGCATACCACAACGATTGAAATGTCTGATAGTTGATAAGATCTTCAGACTCTTCTGGTGTTGGTCCGTCACTTTCACTGTTTAAGAAGAACATTTCGAGGTATATGTAATGATATGACCTTTTCATGATTTCTTCACGGTCGAGCCTTGGTGGATTGATGGTCATGATATTCTGTACCAACTCGATTTCGTCCTTTGCGATCAGTTCGAGGGCGACATCAGTGATAATCGAAGCCGCCATCCGATCTAGCTTTCCCTGGGAACAATCTTTCCAAAGCGATTTCAGGTATCTTCTCGTCCGCATTTGATCCTTGAAAAAACACCAAGCCATGAAGGATATATCCGCCTTGTTCCTAATGTCTTCCTTCGGGATTTCGTCGGGTTTCGAGTCGGATAGGACCAAAGCAGAATTCAGAGTTTCCTCCAAACCTTCTACATCGGTGGATGGCTGAAGATCGTTCTCCTCAAGATCAATATTTTGAAATCTTTGACGAACAACCTGAAGGGATGATGTTGTTTCCTCAATAGCTGGTTGCTTTCCTTTCTTGGCTTTCTTCGATTTTCGGCTTTTCTTCTTCTCGTCAGGAGTCGGTGGCTCTTCAAAGATGGGCAGTAAGAGCCGAAAGGTCTCCTCCAGTATATCGATGAACCATGAATGCCGACTATTTGACTCTTTGAACCCCTCTTCGTGTGATGCATAACTTTCGTACCACGACTTGCAGAGTTTCCGCGCCTCGATGGCTTCATACAAGGAGTTCTGGATACACACAGGAACTTTGATCCCCGTCGCATGTTTCCTGATAAGAAACCTCGCTTGTTTGATAACTTCCCTGGTTGTGATAGCGTGGTCCATGAAAGTTGTTGAAGAAGTGCGCCGAGATCTCTCATACTGGTAGCCAAGATCAACAGCGCTGGATGAGAGCCAGTCGAGGAACTCCGTGGTTTTGGCTTTGTAGCCTTTGTATGTCTCTCCTAATGTCTCTTGGACCATATTGAAAATTGTGTAAGGTTGGTCTTGCGTATCTTTTGTTTGCTGGTTTGCTCGTTTGTTAAATTTCAGAAAACTGAGGAATAGGGTGTGATGGTTTGGTGATGTTACTAATCCCAAACTTTGATAATTCCGATTGTGAAAGGTCCAGAGAAAAATGAGTGTGTTGGTAGCAAAAGATACGCAGGGGTTTGTTTAACAGTTAATCTTCTGCTATTGTTGTTGAACCCAAGCTAACTTTACACAATCTTTGAGTGAAGTTTCACACTTTGATCGTCCAGGGGATGTTAAAGTTCATGGATTCACGCAGCAAAAGTCTATCTCTACCTGTCAAAGTATTTTCTTTTGTAGCCTAAATTCCCCTACAATTTAGTAAATTTAAGTATCCACCAAGTAACACTACAGAAGGGGGAAGGAGGGATAGCTTAGTACTGCTTCAGTAAACACTTCGAATATATGTTATTATTGACATTATAAATACCCTACCTAATATGTCTTTGGAATACCTCAGTATCAGTCACATTGTTGAATAATCGAATTCACTTTGAAGGAGAGTATCTGTAACTTTGATTCTGACGAAGGACCAGCCTTTTCAAGAAGAAAATCATGTTTGTAAGTGTATCACAATAATCACTTGATTAAATTTTGTTGTTATGGACAAGTGATCAGAGTGGATCAAATGATGTATGCAAACTTGCTTAGTCACCCTCGAGATGCAAAACACATCCAATACCTTATCTTAGCCCTTAGCCGCTAGTTATTTAGCCGATGTTTCCCCGGACCTACACCCNACGTGGGGTAGGGAGAGAAGTCACCATGCAACGACTCTATAAGAGGGTCTAGAGCTAAGATAAGTAATAATTAAGTCTCGAGGTTATATACCAAGGCAAGTGTAGCTAGCTAAGTCCCTGCGTACTTATAGATACTATCCCTTCCAGACTCGTAAAGTCTACGAAAAAATGTACTCTGGGTAAATCAGTGTGGATTTGATAACTGGGTTAAGTGGAGGCTGAAATACTTGGAAACGTAGCCTGGTTAACTAAACGACTTTGTTTTACGAAGAAAATGTTACTAAAGTGGATAACTTTACTCCACTTTAGAGTACACGTTTTTCTTTAGATATTACGAGTCTACAAGGGATAATACGCTAGTCTCGAAGGAGTGCTATACTGGGAGCTAGCAAATAATCATTTAGCATTATATTCAGACGCTAGTATAATTTAGAAGAAAGAACTAGAAGGCGACTTGATAGTAACTAAAGTATCCGCTTATATGAATGCGTCCCTGTCTTGTCTATCCCGTCTAATTATACCTGTCCACCTCTCTTCTCTATCTATTTCTCGCTAAATTGTTTTATGTTATAAAAGTAGAGTAACTAGTTCCACTTTTACACTAGTTAAGAGATAGAGTAGTTAATCCTACCTTTCGTAGAAGTGAATCCTATATTATATCGTGTAACATATAGTAGTAAGTTTTCTAGTTATATAGTTAAATATACTACAAATGCGAGTATATGAGACGCTTTTTATTATAACACGAGTACTCTATCTAGCACTAGCATATTCCATGGATAACGCTAGTCCTATTCCGGACACTTCTAGCTAGGTAGACAGCTCTTATATTAGAGCTCTGCTCGCCCCTTAGCCTGCTTTCCTCCTTATTCCACTTTTTACGTTCATTCTAACAGTCTCCTGTTTTGTCCCTAATAATTAGTTGCACTACCTCGGAACCTAGGCACGTCTTGTCTTTCGGGTAAAATCTGGTCGAATCGACCAACTCTAGCATTAGCTACTAGAGAAACTGCCTGAAATATCTCGGAGTAAATAATGATGGAGTCAAATGTGGGTCAAGAATAGGAGTTGTATTATAGGATATGAAACTATCTGCAGTATATGTGGATAAGTCCATACGGGGGTGATCCAAAATCACATGTGAGAATGCCGTAATTCACTCTCGGACTACCTTGTCCTGTTGTTGTAGCGTTGATGCTTGAGCACCTTTATGTAAGAAGTCAACTTCGATAGAGGGATCTAAGAGATGTACTCTCCTTTTGTCCCGTTTTGATCTCCTCGATGAGTTATTCAGGGATCGACTTATTTCTGTACTCGCGAATATCCCTTAGCCGAACTAGTAGACCCCCCGCCACTATGCCTCTAACCGTATTCCGTATTATTCTTAAGATCTTTTGACTACAAGAAAAGAGAGCCGGTATACGAAACGAACAACGGATGTTACGATTACGACAAGATAAGACCTAGACGATCTAGGACGTTCAGGACAATCAGAAGGCGCAGGATAGCTGGAATCAGGAACTTGATAAGTTGCATCGCAGGATCAAACAGTTGTCGGACAGCTTAAGACAAGACAGGTTGGCACAAGAATGAAAAGCCTCTCAAATACAACAATGTGGTCGAGATTAAAAAGGCAACTCGTTAATTCGGCACGACAAGTCAAAAGTGTACTGTACAGTCATCGAAACCGCTGCAGGACCTGATACTAAACTACGAACCACCTACTCCATACCGACTTTTACCTTGTGAAACATATGAATGCTTAGACCTTTCCACCATCTTCGAAGAAGTAAACCACCTGGCCAAAACTCTGCTTACTTCTCGACACTGCTCTTTTTCGAGCCAATAATCAATGTACGAATTACCCCTCTTTCTATTAAGCGAAACCGACACGGCGCCTCGCGTTAATTAGGGGCGATTTCCAGATAGAAGAGGCTTCGGTTTCACCCCTTTGACCCCGGAGGACTCGCCTCGCACTTGTTTAAAAGCAAGGACGAGGTATGAAACCGTCCTTTTTTACTCATCGGAGTTAGATATCCATTCCAGATGCGAGAGTATCAAAACAAAAAGTGCACTCCGAAGAAGAGTCATGGTGTCCACTTCTATGACATTTTCTTTATAAGGCAAAGTCGTTTGGCTAATCAGGTCTCGTTTCTAACTATTTGAGCATTAATTTGACCTATTTTCCGCATCCACTTATATCCACTTCGAGCGCACGTTCTTTTGATACTCTGGCGTCTGGAAGGGATATTATGTTAGTACGGATATACCATATGACTTTAAATTTAGTATGAATATTCATAAATGGACACCCGGTTACGCTGATTAAAAGCCTCTCTCGAACAAGGATTTAGATTAGACTTATATATAGACTTTACATTTAGAAATCGGCTTATACTTATAAAGAGCTACCGATTAGATCTAACTTATTTAGATAGATTAGTAACGCTACCTAGGGTATCGTCTTTCCATTTTATTATAGTATTTATTATAACACGAACTCTTAGCTCTACTATATAGTACTAGTATCCTCTATAGGAGGCGCTAGTTCTATTACGGATATTTCTAAGCTAATAAGTAGCTCTTATATTAGAACCGCTTCGCTTACCCTTAGCTAGCTTTCCTTCTTACCCTAATTTCTATAGCTTATTCTAATAGTCTTTTATTCTATTACGAATAATAACCGTATATATTTACTAATAAGTATTAGTATTAGTATAAGTCTTTAGCTAATAAAAGAGTAATAGAAAGGACTAGGTTTCTTATACTAATAACTATATCTCGAGGTTATATACTAAAGTAAGATTATAGCTAGCTAAGGCTCTATATACTTATAAATATTATAGAATACTAGTTCTAAAGAAGTAGCTACGCTCGAAGCTAGCTAATTATTGTTTACTATCTTAATCTAATACTTTTTTATTATTTTATAATTCTATTATATTTATATTTTATTTAAAAAGGGTTATTCTTTCTTTATACCTTTAATAGTTATACTTTACCTTTAACCTCTTAAAAAGAAACTTTTTTCAAACTATATTAAAATATATAATTTTAGGATTATACTAAATAGTAGTTTCTAGCGTACGGGGCTTACCGATTTATATAGTTAAAGATCTTCTACTAGTTCTTCCTTCATCGGATACGATAGAGTAAGAGAGCTAGTGCCACGTCAGAGTACTAATCCAGGACCTGAGCCGATTTAAGCTAGAGTAAGTGCTAGCTAGAGAGGGAAGTAGTTAGAGTAAAAGGAGCCAGAGCGTTATATAGAATCGGACACATTTAGGAACTCATGTTCATATACATTACTCGGTTTCGGTGGAATCACTTACCCGGCATTATAGGAAGTTATACTCACGCGTCCCTCGGTTTCGGTAGGCTTACCTAGTATTAGTTCGAGTCCTTTCTCGCTAGAGGCACGTCCCCGTTAGAAAATTACTGATTCGGAGTTATCGAAATCTCGCTAATTTTACCCTAAAGTTAAGCCTCGCTAAAGGTTAACAAAACTCCGCCCCTTAATTAATACCTAGCTATCCTACGACTCTCGGAATACTTCATATTATAGTATAGGGGTAAGATTAATAGAAAAGGGGTATTGTTAGAAGACGAACAGGATATAGTATAGAAGTGGATAAGCATTAGGTCCGAAGCTAGCTAAGGGGTTAGGAAGTCTTTATAAGACGACCCTAACCGAGTAGAAGCTACTAGAATACTAGACATCTACCTAGGCAACCGAGATAGGGGGTTAGGCAGTCTCTACTAGAACAGTGTTATAACAATTGCCTATAAAAAGAGAAACAGACGACGCCCTCGTCGTTAGAAGAGGAGTGGACTCTTCATGAGTACTAATCCGACCAATATTTAAGTCCAGATGTAAGTCCAAAATCCAAATCTGGCGTCTACTTATTAATATCCATACTCTTCACATAATAATCCAATGTATCCAACCCATATATGTGTTCTGACCGGTGTCCAATTGCAGGTACCGGTATCCGGGCATCAATATCCATACCAAATCCAAAGCAATGCGATGTATACTGTCCAAAGCCAAATCCTTGTCGGTTGAAGAGGCCCTTGATGAGTATAATCCTCCCGGTATCCATCCATTAATATCCTTATCCGTATCAGTACTAATTGCAAAGCAATACGATGTATGCAGTCCCAAACAAATAAAAAGTAGGTAGTGTATATATATCCTCGTGTCCTTATTTCTAAAAGTCCGTCGGATCTTAAGTATATTTATCTAAGCGAGACGAAAGAGAGGCCAGGTGTTTATAAGGTATCTATTACGGAACGTACTAGAGTTTACCCCTTTGTTTACTTAGTATATAACGCCTATATTAGGTAAGATAATATATACACTATATAGTTCTAGAAGAGTTAAGCCTAGTCTTATATAAGTTATACTAGTCTTAAATAGGAAGATTTTATAGTATAGGAGAGCTCCTATATTAAGGTACTACTTTACGTTTAGCTAGTAACTTTAAATACTACTTACTATTTATACCTTATTCTAATAGTTTTCTATTTTATTCTTAATAGTATTTACTAGCTCTAGCTTAGTCTATACTATAAAGGTAGATTCTATCTATTTATAGGTTTTCCGCTAGTTTATAAGATAAGTTAAGACTATTTATAAGTATAGAAATCGATTAGTTTTATAACTAAAACGGCTTAATAAAGGGATTAGTCTAGTGTTTAGAATCTCCCCTCCTCTCCTCTCCTAACCACTAGGAGAGGAGAAGGAGAACTATATCTTTGGCTAGGAGAAGGAGAGGAGAAGGAGAACCATATCTTTGGCTAGGAGAAGGAGAGGAGAATGAGTCACTTGTCTAGAGAGGAGTAGAGAAGGAGAGGTAGTATTCGGGAGAGGAGTAGATAGGAGAGGCTAAAATAAGGTGGAAAAATAAGGCTATTCGCAGGTACGCCAAGTTCGAAAGTACGCTAAGTTCGAAAGTACGCCAAGTTCGAAAGTACGCTAGGTTCGAAAGTACACTAGGTTCGTTAAAGTACGCCAGGTTCGTTAAAGTACGCTAGGTTCGTCAAAGTACGCTAGTTCGCCAGGTTCGTTTCGCTAGGTTCGTCAAAAGTACGCTAGTTCGCTAGGATCTTCAAATGAAGTAATATCCTGAGAATTACCCTTGCTATAGATCAAGGACGTGTATTCTAGGTTCCTTCTACCAGGGCTGTTTTACTACTAACCACTTACGTGCTACTAGTACCTACTATAACCTATAATTCTAAGTCTTAGAAGTACTCCTGCCCTCTCCTATCTAGGGTCCTAGTAAGGAGAAGGAGTACTAATTAGTCTAGATAGAAGTAGATAGGAGAGCGCTCTAATTTATATAGATAGGAACAGAGAATCCGTAGGATAGGAGTGGCGGGGAGAGGTTCGGAGGGGAGATTCTAAACACTGGATTAGTCTATAATAAGGGTAGAGCTAAGAATTCGTTAAAAGAAAAGGAGAATAGTTACCTAGTAGGTCTTTTAAAAGTATATAACGAGTTAATAAGCGTAACTAGTTAAAGAGGTAATTTTACTAGTACTTCGTTATATAATAAATAATAGTCTAGTAAAAGTAATTTATAAGGTAGGAAAAAGAGTTATTAATTCTAAATATTTAGTTATAATTAATATTTAAGTAGCTAACTATTTTACTATAATTTAAAAAGATTTAACTTTAATATACTAGGTTAAAAAGAATTAAGTATAATTCTAATAAAGGACTAAAATATTAAAATACTTTAATTTCAAGTATTTATATATAGTTATAAGGCTAAAAGGCCTATCGTTTAGATATATACTTAAAAAGGATAATTATTACGATACGAGCTCTCGGCTCCACTGTCTGGCACTAGCATGTTCCATAGAAGGCGCTAGTTATATTCCGGACGCTTCTAGGATGCTTCCGGGCCGATAGATAGCTATATGTTAGATCTCTGCTCGCCCCCTAACTAGCTTCTCTCTGTATTCCAGCTTATCTATTCCACATTTTGCCCTCGTCTTCTGACATTTAGTAGCAATGCTGGGATCTGAGTATGTCTTGTCTTTTTGACGAAATCTATGCGAAGCGCCCAGCCCTGGACTTCAAGGCACTAGGAACCCCTCGATATCTCGATACTCTCGCTCAAGATTACTAACAGCGCCAAAGTATTAAGAATTGCACCTACATTATCCCCCCTATACATCACTTCCGCCAGACCACCGCTCGTCAAACACATACGAGAGAGCACCAGTGAAATTGCCTCTCGAGACCAGCTGTACTTACAGCTCGTCACTGCTTTATTACCTGGTTTGATACGACCTATGAATGCTTTCAAAGGAGCGCTAGGCAACTGTCCTCCTTTGGCACAAAACCCACCGATTCTCAACCCTTTTTCTACAGCACCCCTGTTTCAGACTGATCTCTTTGTTGAGCAATTTCAACACAGTCAAAAGTCGACCATTTCTACACTTACGAACAGCCTCAACTTGCACTCTCGTAAGCCAGCAGAATCAACCGACAAAATCTGCCCTCGCGCTACGAACGGAGCCAGCAGATACCTTACAAAAACACCCCCTTTTGCCTCGCTTACTATGCGCGACCATATACCCTTGGATGACCCAAATATCATTCTCATCGCATTCCAACTGAGATCAGTACTCTCACGCAGCCCCGGAATCGCGAAAGAACTCGATGGTTCTACACGTATCCTTGTTTCTTAAATTATATACGGAAACGCTCCCCTAGACCTAGACCCTGATCAGCCGATAGCTCTACCTGCTACGAAGAAAGAGCTTGAAAAGGACCTGATGGATCTCGGTTTAGCAGCGTATAACGCAATGCATATTGTCGTATTCCGTCGTCAACAGGACAGGGAACGGAAGGATAGACTTGTGAAGGAGCAAAGGATGAAGGCAGAGAAGATACGGCAAGACAAACATGCTTAGGTTCTCGAAGGACTTTCAGGAACGAAGGATACATACACCGACCCCCCTGTCGCTCGCTTACGACATTTCACTTATTTAGGTTAGATATATTATATTACTTTAGATTTAGTATAGATATTAATAATAGATACCGGAATATACTTATTAAGAGCCTTTCCGACTAATAAGGATTTAGATATTAGACTTATATTTAGACTTATATAAATATTAGTATATACTTATAGAGAGCTACCGATTTATATTTAGCTTTAGCTTTTATAGTATATATATTTCATAGGGATTAGTAACGCTAGAGTATTATCTTTCGATTTTATAGCGGCCTTTATTATAATATAAGCTCTTAGCTCTACTATCTAGTACTAGTGTATTCTATAAAAGGCGCTAATTATTATAGTACGAGACCTCCTATTTCTACTACCTAACCTACTATCTCGGTTATATAGGTTTTACCTAGTATTCTAGCGGCTTCTACTTTATTAGAGTCGTCTTATAAGACTCCCTTACTCCCTTAGCTAGCTTCTCTCTATATTCTAGCTTATCTATTCTATATTATACCCTTGTCTTCTAATACTAATCCTATTTCGAACGCTTCTAGAATACTTCTAGGCTAATTAATAGCTATATATTAGAGCTCTACTCGCTCTCTAGCTAGCTTCTCTCTATATTCTAGCTTATCTATTCTATATTATACCCTTATCTTCTAATAATACTTTAAGTAAAGTACTAAGATATTAAAAAAAAGATTTCCTAGTATCTTTAAATCTAGGGTTAGTTAATATAACTATATTTTATTAGAGATAAAATATACTTAGATCCTAGTATTACTATTAATTATTAGAATATAAATAGAATATATTATATAATATATTAAGTTAAAGGTTAGAAGCTAGTTAAAAGGTAAGTAGGGAATCTTTATAAGATAATTCTAACTAAGTAGAAGCCTCTAGAGTACTAGGTATCTACCTATATAACCGAGATAAAGTTAAATATTAGAGATAGGAATATAAGAGTCTTAGCTAGCTAAGACTATTCTATAATACTAGCCGGTTATATTACTAGTAGTATATATTAATATTTATTAAAAAGTTAAACCTTAATTCTACTATACTTTCTACTCTAAATAATTAATATTTAAATCTTAGTATAATGTATTTATAATATATTAGTATAATTAAACCTATAATAAAGTTATTTAAAACGTATTATATATCTAGTAGAATAATTCTTTCTATATATTTTTACTAGTTTTAGTATACTACTTAAATTAGTTTACTTTTATTAGATATCTAGTATAATAATAATAAAACTATAATTAGTTATTTATAGTATAATTATACTTTATTTAAAAGTTTTCTATTCTCTCTTTCTTTTTAAAGAATAGTATTCTAACTTTAGATTTCCGCTTTAAACTCCCCTTAAAACTACTCTAAAATATAATAACTATAAGAAAAGTATTAATAATTAATATTATTATCTTTTCTAGAATAGATATCTAAGTTATTAGAAGATATATCGGCGAAATATATTAATATATACTAGAATAATCCGATAAAGTTTACTTATATACCTTGGTTTAGAGTAGTATTACTCTATATACGTTAAATAACTAAAATAGTTCTATAAAGAATATAAAGTATATAAAATAATTATTACTATATAATCTTAATTAGTCTAGGTATACTAGTAATATTATTTTACTTATACTAGAAGTTTAGTATAATAACGTTTAATATATTATATATACTAGGTATTTTCCTAGGAAAAGAAGCTTAGAATATAGGAGGAAAATATGTTTTTACTTTCATTAGTTTTATTCCCTAATCACTTATAATTACTAATTCATTTATATTCGGAAAAGATATTTTTTATTGTTATGAAACATTACCCTACTTGCTATGTAATCGCCTATCATTTCTCAATGAAAGCTTCTCAAATCTCTTCCATTCCTTTTCATGACGTGGGGTTTTAGTCATATTTCGTTCCTCCTCCGGCCACATTATTAGGGGCGGAATTTCCTGCTTAGGGCAATCCGTAGGTGGTAAATTCAATAACACTTGAAAAATGACCCCTAAATCCTTCAAATCTTCAATTACTTGGCTCTCTTTTTGTGGATCGGTGGAGATCAATAAACCAAAGATAATTGGAAAAAGTCTCTCTCGGAGCTTTTCGAACTTTGGATCATCCTTCTGCTTCCAGGAGTATTTATTAACCCCTATTGCCACCAAGAAATCGATGCAAGTGGTGTATAAGGCTGCATAGTCGGGTGTGGCATACATGACAAGCTTTGAGAAATTTTCTTTCAGATGTCGTAGCATGTCCAACGTTGAAAAACTTCCTTTCTTGTTGACATGGGACTTTTTCCATACACGATGTGACTGGTGGATGAAATTGGTGTCGTTTCTGGAAGTATTTTCATCCAACAAGTATTCCAATCCCTCTTTCGCAATTTCTGGGAGTGATAAAGGTGTTTGGCGCCTATAATCAAATCGGAAATCATCCCCCTTTCGATTCAATTCGCTTGCAGGGACACCGAGGAGAAGCAAAAGACGCTTTCTAATCAAAGTCCTTGTGTCCGGCAGATGTCCACGAAATAGTGGGCTAATATGTGCTTCGATGACTTGGTCCATTGCTGCCCAGGTGGTATTCAAATACCCTAATTGCCGTAGCGCGTTGTAGAGATGGGCAACTACCGGGACCACGAAAGAACAGTTCGAAACATGTATACCATGCTCCGCATCTTTGAGCATGAGTTTGAGGTTTTGGAGTGCCGGAGATAGAGGGATCTGCTGATACCCAAAGTCAAGCTCGAATGATGGTATGATCCAGAAGTACGCATCACTCATCGGGTCAGGGACATCCTTCAGGCTTTTGATTAAACCCTCGATGCCGTGACGCGCAACTGACGCCCTACTGTTTCGAACAATCTCATAATGTGTGATGCGAATCAAAGCTTCGGTTGCTTTCCATGATTCTCCGCAACACTCCGGGAAGTCCGAGCGGTGACCACTTGGGGTCATGGATATATGCAAGTCACGGTTGACCACAGCCGCCTTAAGTAGCAAGTCTCGGTACGGATCGGATCTCTTTTCTCCCAGGATTCTGTGGATATCCAGAGCAATACGGGCGAAGAATACGTGATAAAAACAAATTTCTTCGGTGCGGGCACCCCCAGCTAGACCACTTAGCGAATCAATAATTGCATCTTCAACGAAAGGTCGGCATGACCAGTTATCCTCAAACCACCCAGCACGCACGGCTGCACGCAGTTCTTCCTTGTTACATTTGTCCACGAAGTGATTGTGGGCGTCGAACAGTACCTGCATAAGAAGCCAATCTTCGTTTTTCAACAGCTCCGAACCTTGCTTCCAATATTCCCCAGAGCGCAAATGACGTTTCGTAGGTACAGTTTCGAGCGAAGGATCTCGTTCGGACTTTGGTGCTTCATGATTGTGCCGAACTGCAACAAAGTATTCCATGCTTCTAAATGTAGAGAAGTATGTCGTATCTTCCGCTTCGATGAGAGTGCGTTCATTGGATTGCTCACTCTGAGCTGGGAACATCTGGTTGAGAATGAACAGATACGAATTCTCGTTCTGGCCGTCGCGCTGAACCTCCTTGGATTTGCATCCGGCATCGAGAAGGTATGTCTTGATACTTAAATCCTCCTCACGTAACAATCCGAGAGCGACATTGGTAACAATCGCAGCTACACCCGAGTGAAGCTTTCCCTCAGCCACTTCTTGCCAGACGGACTCCAGGTGTTTCCGAAGCTTCTTCGCGTCTTCGAGGAAGCAGTAAACCTTGAACGCTTGTTCATCAGAGCTCTCCTCCATCTCGTACTTCTTCTGGCTATCAATTTTGGCAGGTCGCGGTTCAGCCCGTCTCGCTTCACCCAAAAGGTTTGTCTCCGAGTCTTCCTTCATTTTAATATCATGCTCGTCGATTTGGATATGTTGGAATCGGTTCTGCATCGCTTTGAGGCGGGCGTTTTCTGCTGACGTAGTTCCAGCAGTAGATTTGCTTGTGCCTTTTCCTTTCTTCTTGGCTGGGTCTTCAAAAAAAGGGAGAAGCTGGCGGAAAATGTCATCTAGAACTTTAATAAAGTATGCATGACTGGAGTTAGCCTCCAAAACTTCCTTTTCCTTCCCAGCATTCTTGGAGTACCACTTCTTGCAGAATATGCGAGCTTCGATTGCACCATAGAAAGCTTGTTGCACGTCGACCGGAACAAATAAACCCCTGCCGCGTTGTGCGATGAATTCAGCCTGCCTCTGGAGTTCCCTCGTTGTAACAATGTCCTTCTCCAGTCCGTTGGTGCCCGTACTCGATGCTTGGTAGCCATAATATGTTGCCGTCTGCGCAACCCAGGTCACAACCTTCGCAGTATTGATTTTGTAACCTCGGTAGGTTTCTCCGAGGCTTTCTGGAGTCATGGTGATTCGATTTCAAGGGGTGTGGAAGGAGAAAATGCTCGCTATGCAGATCAAGACAGCTCGTTATTCGTGGTTCGCTTGCGATGTTGACATGCAGGCATCAGCAAAGTGTGTTGTGGGTTGAAAATTCTGCAGTATCGCTTGGACCACGTGAAATGGGGCATGGTGAAATGGGGCATTCTGTTGGAATGTGAGTTATGCTAGTCCCAAAGTGGCTAAACTGAAAGCTTTGGATACAGCTAGTAGTATGTGTATACGCGCAGAGGACATATCATTCCATATGGCGCATATCCTGGTTCTTGTGCTTAACATATCCACCTTTTGATTTTGCCGTATGCGAGATACCTGATAACTGGTTGAATACCTTTGATACCGACCAGTAATGCACATAGCCACAAAGACTCATTTGAAGAGATTGGAATAGAATATGTTGAACAAGAAAAGTAAGGGGGGGTTTGTTCTATTGATGCGAGTGATTTGAACACTCAAATATTTTCAAATATCACCTTTCTGGGCGACCTATGCTCAATTAATACCGCCGTAGGGAGCATGAAGTGGCAAAAGCTGTGATTGCAAACCTTCTTCTCTACTGCATATATCAGATTAGTTTGATTTCTACTACATATTAGCTACACAGACTCACACTGACTGTAGCCTGTTCGCCAAACTAGCACGATTGTACTGTACTGTACGCATGAAAATACTCTTCTTTATTGAACGCAACCTTCACAAGCATTTCATTAGTCAAGCTGTTTCATTCTTGATACCTGGTTTGTACTGTCTCAGCACACTGCGAGGTGATAGATGTTGTCTGGCGACCTTGTGACGTTCTCCCCTTAATCGGCTAAACCTCGTGTCGAGGAGGTTCACGTGATTTTGCTGAGGTCTTCTCAATTCAGCAACCTGGTCTTTGCGCCACACACCAGCCACATTTACTTCTACCTGAATGGGAACCCATGCAGTGAGTGTTGTTTGAACTTCCAGTTGAATATGCTAACCTGTCGTACGTGCTTGACAAAGAGCGTACTATGTCCACTCAAACTAGCAGGCAGTGGGGGTGAATAAATAGATTATCTCAATTGATACTGTCTCTTCCACTGCCCCTGATGTTGGAGTGAGTCGTTCTTGATTGTTGTAAAAACAATACAATGTGTATACCATTCTTCCGTATATTCTCTACATGATATCCATTTGAGTACTGATGACATTCCGTACTAGGACAGCGGATGTAGCAGCCAAAGCTTTTCCTTCCGTATCTCTGGTAATCTCTCCAACATCAAATATGCCTAGGTTATTTCCGCTCTGAGCAACTAGTAGATCTTCTTGACTGAAACATTTATTTCCTCAAACATGAACTGCTTCTGGGCTTCGAATTCGAATCATGTGGAACACAGTATTTGTAGCCCTATATGATAGGAATTTCTTTATGTTATAGCTGATATCTAAAATCGCATGGTTTCCTGATGGGCGTTACCAAAAGATCTGAAATGGAAGAAGTAAAACTTTACGGCTGTTTGTAATTCTCTAGCAAGTCTGTTTTGATGCTTTAAAGTTGTAGTGGGCTGGATTATGGATGGAAGGTTCTGGCAAAAAAGCCAGGAGTATTTTACGCTTGTATTGAGATAGCCCAGATATTCTCTAACCTGATGCCGACACCTCTTGACCAGAAGAAGTTGTAGTCTTTTACTAAACTCACATTTTGCTGGTCTGACGGGATCTTGTTCATGGAGTAAATATGATCAGGCACTCAAGAGAGACTAGCCTACTCCGAGGTTATCCAAGAAACCAGAATTTCTGACCACCGACGAAGGTACATATCCAATATACTCGGTCCTCCGCTCAGGTCCACTTTAGCACTCATACAATTCACGTGATAGAACACCACCTCTGGCTGGGCGTAGGCGCACGTGATTTCGGGAGAGCGAGTGATTGAATTCCATACTCTCCGCACCACTTCACTTGCAACCAGAGGAATCACCTTCAAGTACCTAGGTATGACAGCATCGCCACTCCATAACCCGACATCACCTTTCCACCACGCAAACACCAAACAAGCTCTACCAAAACCATACCTACACCTTCGAAAATTCAATACACTCGCACCGTCCGTTGTTCCGCTCACCACAAGTCCACGACACGACAATATGTCATCTTCAACTGCTCTCGACGAAGCAGCCCATGGGGCATCTGAAACCATCCAGATCTTCACCCACGAGCTTCCCGACCCGGACGGCCTGCTGTCACTACACACCTTCTATAAATTCCAAGAACTGCCGATCGAGATTCGGTTACAGATTTGGCGGGAGACGTTTCCTGGACCACGGTTGTTTCGACTTTTGTTCCCACTGTATTCTACAGCTATGAATCTACGGATCTTACCTCCTTCACCACCCACGGCTCACGCAGTCAACCAAGAAAGTCGAGTCGAGCTTTTTCGAGAATACCAACATGTTCCAGCCGTTATACCCCTGAAAAACGATACAAGCGAACACGGCCTCGTTCTCTTCAGTCCTGGAAAGGACGTGTTAAGCGTTTCCTGTGGGGAATTCCACAAACATGTACGCTACTGGAAGTATCCCGTTACCGACAGCATTGCAAGCCTCTTATGTGCCATTCGGACAATTGAAATATTCGGTCAGAAATGTGTGATGAGTGCGAGGAATGGTGCGAATTATCAGCACACTGAATTATTCAAGATGTTCAAGAACTTGGAGGAGGTCCGTATCATTGAAACGGCTGACCATAAAACAGTTGAAGAGTCCTGGGAAAGTGTTGTGCTATTTGGATGCTTGAGTAAACGGTTGTTAAATTATAAGGCGTTCCGCGATTACATCTATGAAGAACTCAAGTTGCGGACGGAACGAGATCCCAGTATCGAAATACCAGCAATCGCTTCGTGGAAATTGGTCTTGAAAGAGAACACCGCATCGTCTCCGGAGATTGGAATGGGATGGTTCAAGAATCGCGTGGAATACTGTGAGTTAATTCCCGCTGTAGAATGTGAAGAATGAACCGCAAGTACCTGGTGGTACCTCGAAAGTGATGAAATTGGACTGTCTTCAGGAGGATGTTGAAGGAGGGATTCACACGGGATCAGCGACCACGGAGAATTTCAGACAGAATCAGTATTACAACAGGGCCCATGGAACATGAGCAGCGGAGGTTCTTTCATTACAGGAGAGGACAAATTTGAGAATATGACAGGATCTGGCAAGCATTCAGAATGTGAAGGATCATCCAATTGAGGGCAGGTTACCTTGATAACTCATTCTTGAGTGTGCAAAAAAGCATGCACAGAAAATAGAATCTGGACCCTCTTCTAGGTCATATTGAGGTCATGGCAGAAGATATCTCTTCTTCGGTATTCGTGTATGTGCCTGCAACTGAGGCAGGTCTACATCAATCTTTCAATAAGAATAAAACTACCTAACGTGCACCCTTCCCCTGTTCTCCTACTCCCGGAATACTTTCCCAAGTTGGCTTTATATGTTTTGGTGAGGAGATGCTAACCAGGAATATTGATCTGTGCTATAGTAAACGCGGATGTGCTGGTTTCACTAATTGGACTATTGCCACCGTCGTAGAGTAGATTTACGTAATACTGCTATGGACGTTACTAGCACGATAATAAATTCTATAATAACCTTTTATTTTCGCTTATTATAGTGTGGAAAAAGTAGGGTGTCAGGTGTAGACTAAGGAATAGAATGTAGCAAGTTAATATTATATAATGTTCCCCGCCCCACGTTGCTTCTTGACTACCACTGTTCTTGAATATGAACGCTACCGACCCGGCGATTTCGCTATGGAATTAGTGCCGCACGTAAACTTCGGACGAGATAATAGTAATCGGGAATAGCTTCACCTTTTGCTTAATGAAGTATAAAGAGTTTACGAGTCGTTATACTTGAATAGCTTATTAGGTTAGCTTGCTTTATTTACTTTCCTATTTAAGGGGTATAGTTTAATAAATAATCAACTTTAAGTATTAATTTAACTTGCGAATAATTCGTATCCTAGAAGTGATTAAATAGTTCTATATATTCTACTACGCGAACTAATTAACGAATCACTAGTAATGTTAATTGATTCGTCTATTTGAGGGTTAAAATAGCACAGATATACGCCACGGGGCTACCCTGTAATCCTTCTGTCAATATATAGGGGTCTCTCCGGAAGTGGAGTTTCTCTTTAACCTTATCCTTGTATTTAGTCACCCTATTTACACCCCCCATGTAGCCTAGGGTACCCCCCTAGCGTCCTTTGTCCCTTAAGGGAATCCTACGAGGAGCTAGCCTTTAGGTGTTAGTTTCCGCCGGACGTTAAATAGAAATAAATAAATAAATAAATATACGCCACGGGGGTTTCTCATAACCGATTTATTACCTCTAAAGACTAGAACCATTCTACTAGAATAAAAGTACCATATTAATTGCATGGGTATCTCATCTAGCTAGGGGCATATTTGGCTGCGCAAATATAGGTATTTATACCATGCAAGAAGATTTGTAGAGATACAAGTACAATATACACGATTCATATGCAAATTATACAAAGTATACACGCTTGTTTGGGAAGGAATAGTTGTTTTCCACTAAATCTGCTATAAACTCGCTACAAATCTAATTACAAATCGTTTTAGATTACCAATTAACAGCACCGGAATAAGAATATGAAAAACTGAGGACATGTTTAGCTACGCGAACTAGCTGATTTCCACCATACAAGAACATTTACATGTATATTATAACATACATACTTATTTGGATAGAATTACATACATTCTACTAAGGGCCTGTGTGGCTACGCAAATCTCTGCAGGCAAATTAGGTGCAAAAGTCGAAGATTTGCACGGGCTGGAGGACCCTAAGGGCTCATGTAAAAGTTCCCTGAATTACATGTGAATTAGACTATTCTCAAGAAACAAATACACTACTATTTAGCTATTAGAAAAGTTTTTTATTTCAGGTATAATCTTATATATCTATATCCCCGCCTACCCCCTATCCCTTATATTATTACCCCTATAGTTCTATAGTATCTCTCCTATAACTTTACTATATCCCTCCTCTACCCCTCTTCCTAGCCGCTCTTTTTACTCCTACGCTTTATAACTATAAATTAGACGAGTTTTACTTTATATTAGTAAAAGAGAATATTATAAGGAATAATATAGGAGAATAAAAAGATTTATATAGAGATTTATATAAATAAAAAAGAACTAAAGCGTTAAAACTTTAATTCTATTATAACGTTCTTTTAATAGTATTTCTTACTCTATAATACCTTAGAAACCGGTAAATAAAACGCTTTATTAAGTTTAAACTAAGTACTTTTACTAATTAAACTTATAGAAACTAGTTAAATTATTAGAAAACGAAAGTATAATATAGAATAAATAAGCTAGAATATAAAGAGAAGCTAGCTAAGGGGGTAAGGGAGTCTTTATAAGATAACTCTAGCCGAGTAAAAGCTATTAGAATACTAGATAATTACCTAGGTAACCGAGATAAAAGGTTAAATAGTAGAGATAGAAGTATAAGAGTCTCGGCTAGCTTAAACTTTATATAAAACCTAATTAAACCGTTTTATTTAATAGTTTCTAAGGTATTCTAAAGTAAGAAATAAATCTAAAAAGATTTATAAGTAGATTTATAAGAGATATATAATTATTTTAAAGAATATTATAGTTATTTAAGTAAGTATAGATATTAAGAATTATATATAAGTCTTTTTATATAATATAAATCTATAAATTATATAAGTTAAATACTCTTTAAATTAGTAATAAATTAAATACGAATTATACTACTAAAAAAAGAGTATAAAAAGACTTAATACTTTAATTATCTTATAATATTCCTTTTATAATATATTACTACTAATTATAAGTAATATACTTAACTAATTTAAAGGTAATAAAAGTAAATTATTAAGGTTATTATAAAGGAGTTACAATAAGGTTTAGTTACTTAAATACTCTATAGTAGTAGAATTATAACTTAGAGAACTATTATTTAAAATTAATAGAAATATAAGTACTTATAACTACTAGATAAATATAAGTATATTTATTTCTAAAAACTAGTATAAATTAAATATAAATCTACCTAGAAAAATTCGTATAAGCCTTTAAAGGTCCCTAGTATCTACAAAAGCCTATAATATCCACCTTATCCTTTTAGATAAATTTATAAGCTAAATATACCCTAAAAGTTGAAAACAACCTACGAGCCGGCAGGTAGTTCACCGCCTTCTTAACTCCGACGATTACAAATGGCGATAACGATATCTCTGGCAGAAACCCTATTCTGGAAATCCAACACCATAACCCCTCCAAAATCACCATGAAGTCCTCTCATCCTTCTCCAACGGCATTTCCTGCCATCCCACAAAGCTTCAAGGGCAAGCCTGAATTCACATCCAACACATATTCTCTCTCGCCAACCTGAAAAATCACAATGGCACCATCCAATACCGGCGCGCCAAACGCACCATATTTCACCCCCCTCCAATCACCCCCCGTCGGCACGGCACTATCTCCCAATCCCCCAACGCTCTTCACACCCCTCCAAATCCGGGACTTGACATTCCAAAACCGAATATGTACGTCCTCAATTTTCCCCCATCCAACTCCCTCACTCTCTCCCATCACCCCCAATCGCATACTAACCACACAAGGGGTCGCACCAATGTGCATGTACTCCGCCCACTCAGGGCACCTAACCGACTTCCACCTCACGCACCTCTCCTCTTTCGCCTTCCGCGGCGCCTCCCTCACCATCGTCGAGGCTACCTCCGTCCTGCCCGCTGGACGCATTAGTCCCGAAGACGCGGGGCTATGGCAAGACTCCCAAATCGGGCCGTTGAAACGAGTCGCCGATTTCGTGCACTCCCAAGGCCAGAAACTGGGCGTGCAGTTAGCGCATGCGGGGCGGAAAGCGAGTACGCTTGCGCCATGGCTGGGGGAGAGGGGCAAAGCGAGTTNGTTATTGAGATTCATGGCGCGCATGGGTATTTGATTTCTTCGTTCTTGAGTCCTATTAGTAACCGGAGGACGGATCGGTATGGAGGGTCGTTTGAGAATCGGATTAGGCTTTTGGTGGAGGTTGTTAGGGGTGTAAGAGGTGTTATACCTGAGGGGATGCCGTTGTTGGTGAGGGTTAGTGCGACGGAGTGGATGGAGGAGGAGAGTGAGGAGAGTTGGGATGTCCCGTCTACGATTCGTCTTGCGAAGTTGCTCCCTGAACTCGGGGTCGATTTGCTGGATGTAAGTTCAGGGGGAAACAACGAGGCGCAGAAGATAGAGATGCATTCCGACTTTCAAATCGGGATTGCAGGACAAATCCGTAAGGCGTTATTCGAAGCTGGGATTAAGAACTTGTTGATTGGAGCTGTGGGTATGATCACCGAGGCAGAAGTTGCCAAATCCATCGTTCAGAGTGAAAACCCGGGAATCGGGACAGAAGGAAAGGAAGGGGAGAAGGAGAAGAAGACGTTAGAAATAGAAGATGAGCAGGGCAAGATCGCAAAGGCGGATGTGGTGCTTGTTGCACGACAGTTTTTAAGGGAACCAGAGTGGGTCCTTAGGGTTGCACACAGACTTGGTGTGCAAGTCAAGTGGCCGAATCAGTATTCTCGAGCGCCTTTTCGGAGGGGGAGTAAGATTTAGATGGGTTTTTCTTTTTAGAGCGTTTTGTCCTCTTTGCCTCTTAGGAAAAGAGGACTATGAGATGAGAGGCATGAGATTTGGGATTATACAGATATACAGGATGTAATAAGATGAGATAAGATAGATGAATAAACAGACTTCGACAGAGAAGGCTCTGACTTCATATAAATAAATTCGCATGATTCCGTATTCCATCATCAGCATCGCTCCTAATCAATCACCTCCCTACCACCCTACAGTAAAACACCATTGCTCGTCAATCCCCAATCCCCAAACACCACAGATATCCGACTCCACGCGCCACTGCCTCCCTCTTGCCCCAACTCCCTCACTCCAAACCCCCAACCCATAACCCAAGCAAACAAAAATACCCCAACGCACCAACCAACCCTCACCACTCAACTCCAACTCCCAATCCAGAGCCAACTCCAACTCCACCTCCACCTCCAACTCCCCCTCCATCCCCGAGTCACACCCCCCCACCCATAGGAGGATAAACCTTCCCCTCCTTCTCAACAGTCGGTGTACACTATTTCATTTCTCATCAGCCCTCATCCTCATACTCATCCTCCACATCTCCCTCAAATCCCCCTCAAACATTGCCCCAGTTTCCTTGACACGTAGGATGGGGATAGGGAATTGATAAAATCTTTAAGAATAAGGATGGTGGTGGATATGGATGTACTTACGGTACACCTTTCTTCCACGGGAATCCCATCCATCACACCTGGAACGTGGGCGCCGCAGCCGAACCAGGTTGTTTTTGCTGTTTTTGAGGGAGGGTTAGTCCAGTTAAGCCCTTTTTGGGTGTGGGAAGGGGGGGATGAGGTGTTGGAGGAGGGGAAATGTGGAAGGTTGGTGGGGAGATGGGGGTTGAGGGATGATGGATGGGGAGAGAAGAGAAACATACAACATGTTGAACATGTTACTTTACGACACATCTTTTCTTTTTCCTTTCGTTTCTTCCTTTCGTTTTTTCCTTTCCTATTTTTTTTGTCTCTTCTTTCTCTTTCTTCTCTTCTTGGCTTCAGTTCAGTTGAGTTGAATTGAGTTTATCTGGGTACGGTATGTAGCTGAGGTTAGGGTTGAGGTTGAGGTTGAGGCTGAGATGGAATGAGATAGCGGGGTTCAATGCGGGTGCGGGGTAGCTCCCTACCTACCTCCCCTACCTCCCTACCTACCTCTATCTATCTTAGTACCATACTCACAATCTTCCCATCACCACAACTCCTCGAAAGTCATCATACATATAGATCTCCTTCCACTCCTTTCTCAACTTTGCTTTCCGTGAAGGATGAAGGGTTATAACTACCAATCGGGGTCTTATATAATACAGAGTACAAGTATGATGTCATTAAGTCTAATTAATAGTGGGGTCTAGTCCCCAAATATTAAGGCGGGGTCAGGTTCGGACTCGGACTCGGACTCGATGGCGACGATTACCGTAGCGAGATCGGGAGGTTGGTGGGGTTCTAGATAGGGGGGTTCCTGCTACTGAATTCAAAGTACGTTCCCACCTTGTGTTTGATTTTGATTTTCTGTTCTCACATTTTTTGTTGGTGTGCTATTAGAATGATTTTGGTGGATTTGCTAATTCGTAGACAAAGATACTGGTGTTCATTGTATTTAGAGGTTCACGAGATGGGAGGGTGGTCAAGTATGTCAATTGCAATCCTCCGTTACAGTAGTAGAGTAAATTCTAGAATCTCTCTATGAAGCCATTGCAAATCAAAATGCTATGTTTCATATTCTGAGTTCGTCCCGACTTCAGGCACATGAAGATTGCTTCAATATGCCAATAACATAATCTTACAGAAATTCCTCTCCTTCAAATACCTTGGTCGTTCCCGCCGTAATCTTACATAAATCTCGTACCCCTATATCTGCAGCCCAAGGTTATGCGAAAACCTTTTACTTAAGAAATCTCAATCCGTGCAATACCCGTCCTGTAGAAAGATAAGCAATTCTGGTCCTCAGACCTCCTTCCGGTCTCGTTGTGTGGAGCCACCATTCCGTGATCTGGCCTGCAGCCGTGTCGTCTCGCAATTTCTTGGGGAAAGCTCCGTAGCCCTCTGGTAAGTTTCCAATCTCGGGTATTGGTCCTTTCCACCACGAATCTTTTGGTTCTGGCGCCAATCGATTTTCTTCTTGGTCATTGTCTTGTTCCGCGTTCTTTTCCTGCTGCTCCGCACTCTCTCGTTCGTGAACTTTCTCACTATCATCTTCGTCATCTGCTTTCAGAGGCGTTCCCTCTCTCGATACTTGTTCAATACTGATATAACGGCGGGTATTGTATCCTCCGCACAATGAGTAGATGGGTCTTGGTAATTGCTCGAATTTGGGATGATGTGGGGGTGTTATCTTCCAAGTGGTAATTGTTGGCATTTTGGTGATGCTTCCTTCCATGTAGAGCGAATGGAGGGTTTGCGAAATATAGTCGATCGAATCATTCCAATTAAGGCGGTAATATCTTCTTGGACGACCAACAAGCTTGACATCCTCCACACTTCTGAGGTAGTTGAGAAATTGGAAGTCTGTGCGAAACTCCTCACTATTGTATGTTTTCAGACTCCCATCGGTGAAGTCGGTCAATTCAAGTCTTCTGATGCTGCTCAGGAAGGTTTTGATATGGTCGGGGCAGGGTGTCAGAGGGAAAGTGGGGTTCCGAGGTGTATATTCCCAGCCTGTCAGAGGGGAAGTGGTGTTCGGGGGTGTATCGCCCCAGGGTCTATAATCGTAGTCCCAGCCCGGTTGAATAAAGAGCAAACAGTGGCCCCAAGACATATGTAATGTGTCCATCTTAGGACTGAACAGAAGAGATCCATAATCCTTCACTCTGAAGTCCATGAGAATTGGAATGCGTTGGTACTCTCGCAAAACGAAATCGCGGCTTTCCTTATTGACAGCGTGTGCCACAGGTGGTGGGCTATTGATGATATCCAAGTGTTCTTTATCGAGGATCTGCTGCTCTAGACAGTACACATGAACCAGTCGTGGACCGGGCAAGGTCGCTTCCCAGATACGCCAGCGAAGCTCTATTGGTAATTCCTTGAAGTAGATAAAGGTGTGTAAAGACAAAAGACCGTCGGCGTCGGGAAGCTCATTGATGAAGGCCTCACGTATGAGATCCCTCCATCTCAGTCGGTCATAGAGAGAGCATGAAGGCGTATATGACTTGATGGGAATCCTGGTGTTGTGATCTCCTGGCGATGGCCGTGCCCACATGGTTGCGGTTATCGTTGTAGTCGCGGGAAGGCGAATACGTCGCGCGACTGCTTTAAATGGGAAAACAGTTGAAGCAGAAGCTGGTAGACTGCGACACAAGATCACCTATCGCTATCTGTGTTAGGTCGCAGGATGCGAATCAACGGATGGAGTTGTGCTTCTTGGCTCTGCGAGATCTTTTGGTACTGCAGGTGCAGGTGGAGGTAGGTGGGCACGATTTCAACTGGTCTGGACGGATGTTGCCTGAGAGAGAAGAAGGGAAGGAGGGAAGGAGGGAAGCTAAGAATAAGTCATACAAATCGTTGACGTGGTGGTACACTGGCAGCGAGTGAGGAAGGAGCAACTTGAGCGACTCGCTCCCCAGAGTCACGTGCGAGCTTCCAATTCACCTCCAGCTGCGACTGCCTCAACTTTCATTCTGACCTCTCCATTCCTCTTCTTCTCAATTTCATCTCAGAATTTCAACTTCAACTTCTTCCAACCGCTTCCGCTTTACATCTACCGCTTTACTCTCCTCTCCCCAAACTTACCATTGATCCATCGATATCACAATATCAATCTGCATCTTAGCCTGCATACGATACGGATACAGTCCCGCCACAACCTCAAATTCCACCAGAGTCTATGAATTCCAAACTCAAGACTCACTCAGAAGCTTCCCATCTGCTTACAGCACTGAATCACCAACCTGACTCTTCTCTCGAGACCATGACCTCCCTTCTGAGCTCATTACCCGCTCCATCTACCTCTCGTCCTCAAGAACCTTCTCTTGCAAGACACGCGGCTCTGAGCACAAAAAAGGAAAACACCGCCCGGCGATTCAAGGACAGCTTCACAACTCCCTTTCCTACCACAAAAAATACGGCCAACACGAAGAAGCTGAAGTCGCCTCGACCACTCCGTGAATTCCATCTCTTCACCAAGCTCCCACTCGAAATTCGTCAGATGATTTGGAGAGAAACTTTCTCATCCCCAAGACAACTACTTTTGATGACTCACGTTCATGGCAAACACATGAAATCCAATACCCGTTTCGGTCCATGTTCAGATTGGTTTAACTCGATGGTTCCACCGCCAACTGTTTACAACGTCAATCACGACGGACGCGATGAAGTCCTCGCCCACTATCGTCAATTGTTGACTAGCTGCGGACCCAACGACCCACCCAGAATCCAGAAATCTGTTCTGTTCAATCCCAAGACCGACACCATGTACCTCAGCTGGGATGACTGCATCATCAACCCTCCACCGGTATCTATGTGTAGTGAAGTATTCTCTCCCTTATTCCTGGAGCGCGGCATGACTTTGGAGAAGTTAGGCACAGCTGGTCTTGAATCGGTTCAAACATTGGTATTGGGTCAGAAAGCCGAAATGCAGGGCGACTCGACTGTAGACTTGAGCAGATGCTATCCAAGATATCTTGAGCTTTTTACAGGGCTACAAGAACTGCGTCTGGCGAGATCCGAGTTCGCGGCCGTAGGGGTGTCTATGCGACAACTGTATCAGTATGCCGCTTTCATCTCACAACATTTCCAACACATGAAGAAGAACAATCCGAAAGTCAAGATTCCGTTGATTACGTTCTGGGAGATGGAGGAGAACCCGGTATGGAAAGAGATGCAGAACAGACCAAAGCAAGATATCCCACGTCATCCATCATTTAGCGGTTGGAATTCAGAGGCGAGGAAGCAGCCTCTTCTATTCCCAATCCCGTTTGTTGATCGGTTCACCTTTATGCCTTTGGATTAGGATATTCACGTCTTTACTAAACATGGGCGGGAGTTTAATGGCAGAGAAGTATGATGGGTTGGGAATTGGAAATGGGATTGGGAATGGAAACGGGGTTAGAAAAGCATTGCGAAGACTTCTTAGATTATAATATTACTGCTTAGAAATCGAGAGTTTATATATAACCACCCGAGACCCAAATTTGCAATTCTCACGTGCGTGAAATTCTCAATTGTAGTTCCCCTCTGGGAAATCGAGGCCAAATGTGTACGAAAATATCTAACACCCGCCGCGGGCCGTCCCGGGGTACAAAACTATCCCCAGCGCGTATATTCTCGTATACTAACAGCGGGCGTAAAACCTTGAATATTATACTAAAGACGTAGTTCTCTATTTACTTGTTTACGCGTTTATATTTACTTATTTATAGGAAAGGGGGGGGGGATTGGGTTATAAGAGAAGTAGAGACTTAGAGGATAGCTAAGTAGGAAAGGTAAAAACAAATAAGTACTTACGGGTAGTTTCTAGAGGTAAAGAGAGGGGGAAAGGTAAAAACAACTAAGTACTTACGGGTAGTTTCTAGAGGTAAAGGGAGGGGGAAAGGCCAGGCCCTTTAATATAGACAGATAGCTGATGGAAAGATTAGGTTATACTATAACTCTCTTAGAAGCTATTTATAGGTTATATCGGGTACTAAAAGTATGATATTTTCTTCTAAAACCTTCTGTTTTCGCTTCGTAGGGGATGATAAAGTAGAAAATCTATAAAGTAGAGATATCTAGTTTATAGTACTTAGATTTTCACTTTTAAATACCTGATTAGGTATATATACGAGAATCTCTACTACTAATTTCCTAGATAGATGGCTCTTTCTGGTTGTTATAATACTTAAGCGAGAAAAAGACTTAGCAGTTATTCGCTGTATCAGCCACGAAACTACCCAAATTCCTTCTCCTAGGGATAGAGTAACCGTAAGTTCGCTTTTATTAATCTTACTACTCGAAAGCATGCTTTAAGAAAGTAGTAGATACTATATTATCTATAAATGTCTTGATCATTTGTCTATATAAAGTATAGAGCCAAAATTAATCCTCTTACTATTTCAAACCTTCGCCCCGCTTTGTAATGTTTCAATTAAGGTTATATTATTGTTCTCATAAGAAAAATGGCCTCAAATGGCTACTTTCCAAGTATAGGTTATCGTTTAAAATCCTTACCAAGCAGCTTTACTTTCTATTCATGCGCCTAAAGTAAAGTAAAGTCATGAAGTGTTGCAGTAAAGTAAGTATCATCCACAAAGCTACAACTGTACATCCACTGTAACGGCTGATGCGAGGGTGTGAGGCGGACGGTAGAACTTGGTCAGACGACTGTTTATAACATTTTGCGCTACTCGGACAA
This sequence comes from Hymenoscyphus fraxineus, assembly GCA_900184765.1. NCBI lineage: Eukaryota > Fungi > Ascomycota > Leotiomycetes > Helotiales > Helotiaceae > Hymenoscyphus > Hymenoscyphus fraxineus. The sequence continues at coordinate 241,288 of LT855407.1, forward strand.
CATATTTTCATAAATCTCCAGATAGAAACTTCCGAAAACCAGGAGCTAGCGAGTATCCTGATCCTCTATGCATAAGAGGGACTTCTAAAGAGCAGGCGCCTCCAGTTCACACTGTTCCGTACCTCTTCCTCCCGTCCCTCCCTCGTTATGTATAGGTTAATGTTGATGGTTAACTCTATAAGCGGATATACGCTAGTTTCACCTTACAAATTTAATCCTATGAAGCTATCAGAGATAACATTTGAATAAGGGAGGAGAGTACAGTACATATTACGTACCATACTAATACACTTTAGCATTAGCCGAACATTCGATTCACTACGATATCCATCATTCGTCTGTCTCTGATTACGGAGTCTATATTAAGTGTTGGTTTCAGACATCGCGACCTTTCCTAAGGATATTTCAATTCTGGTCGTACTCAGGACTACACGAGGTATCTCCTGGGCCGCCCAGGGTTTTTTCTAATAAGGAATTAGTACCCTGTTGTTTGTACACCAAAGCTCACACCAAAAGAGTCGTGCACGTCCTTGGTTTGCATGGAAATATCTCCCGTCATTGTTGGGGGCAGATGGAACTGGGTGTCCCTAGTCCATATGTTGGGCTTGGGTTAGATTGATCTTGAATTACCCCCCTTTTCTCAGTACGCACTTTTACACCCAAATCTTCCCACATTTTTACAACCAGTAATGCGATTTCTCTATTTGAATGTGCCGACTAGGATAATTACTTCGCGATAGGCGTGCTTTAACTACGGAGAACGTGGCCTAGTATACTGTCAGTATAGGCTATGGCTCTATAATTCAGGACTTAGGTATCGAGAGCCCTTGTAGATTACCCCAAGGGCACTGTAGATGTTATACTGAAGCCGCTGATTTACCCCTGTATGATGCATTTTATACGCTTGAGAAACTGGAGACATTGTACTAGCTATATTGTCTGCCCCCCGAGGGGACATCCGCGAAGCGAGCCAACAAGGTTTGTTTGTAGGTTCGCTAGAGCCCTTCAAAGTACCTTATAGGGCACGAGCCTGTAATGACAGACTTGGACCCTGGTTTTCGTAACTAGAGTTCATAAACAATTCATTTGTGCCAATTGCAGTATTCTGGAAACACAAATAACCTACCATAAGTTCTAGAGCATCGGAGCGACCCAATTTCGAAGCGATACGAAGGTTAATTCTCATTCTCTTTTGATCCGATAACCGTTTTTCGGTTTGCATCGCCGGTCGTTCTAGAAGCAAAATGTCGCATCGAACTCTAAATCTCAGTTTATGAATGACCAAAGTGACTGGAATGTAAGCGAATTATTTTGCGAACAATGTTCGGGTGGCTGTTCCAAAAGATATTAGGCGAAAAGTATCGTCTTCTTGTTAAGGGGCGGACGAGTCGCCTATTTCAGTAGAGTTATATAGTAGCCCTATTAGGAGGACCCGCAAAACCTAAGTATATGTTTTCAACTAAATTTGTTTTGGACGGTTAGATCAGTTGAACGTTCATACTCCACGAGGTTATGTAGTTATAGCAACAACTAACTTTCTATACGCGGCTAGTTTTATGGGTATTTTGCGACCCTCTTTTTAGGTTGAGTTTTCGAGTTAAGGTTAGATTTGGCTTTTTAGTATAAATATAGTAATCTTTAATAACGAAGTAGTCTGCAACTTTGCCATGACTCATGAGAATATTTGCAAAAAATGCTGCAAAATGCGACGAGACTAAATTGTCGGTAATAAAGTTTCGTAGATCTGTTACTCGCCCTATAAAGTTCTGGAAGCGGTATATCCTCAGACGAAGAGCGGGACTGTTTTGCTATCGCCCTCGGACATCTAAGACAGTGTAGGCAATAGTTTGCTCAGTTTGCTTGGTTAGTTTAGTTAGTTCAGTTTTTATAGAATTTGGTACAGTTTTAAAAGTAAAATCTAAACTGCTAGTTAGTATAGTTTAGTCGATTAAAACTACGCAGTTTTAGCAGTTTTGTAAGGCTATTTTGTAGAGCTCTTAATAGGGTACTGTTGTATAGGTAGGTTAGCACGTAACTAGTCAGAGCCCCTAGTCGTATTCTTCTTAATAATTTAGAGTGTTCTAATTAGCTATATCTCACCGCCTTAAACTCTCACCTTACGAACACTAGTAATAGTATAGTAGAAAGGCTAACTAATAGAATATACTTAGAGTAACAGCCCCTTATAAATCAGTCTAGGAAATTAAAAGTAAAAGGAGTAGGAGGACAAAGATATTATAAGAGAAGAGGACAGGATTAGGAAGTTACGTATAAATTTAAACTAGAATTTACGTACAGTTTTAAGAACTATATTAGTTTACTTAGTTAGTTTTATCTTTTTTAAGTATAGTTCTCAAATATGAATCTAAACTATTTACAGTTTTACGGTATATTAAACTAAGTATAAAACTAAGCAAACTGAACTATTGCCAATACTGATCTAAGACCCTATATCTCTTACTAACCTCCAATGAGAAGACTGTATTATAAGTGGACTCAACCATGTATATTTCCAAGATAGGTTTCTACAGATTAGTTTATTTAGACGTTTTCCAGAAAAGCTCTGCCTGAGGAACGGTACCTCTAAAAAAAGGGTTCTCTTTTCTGATAGCCTCATGAGTTAAATTAATCTCGTATTACGAAATTGCCGTGCACCTGCAAAATAACAAAAGCCCAAATCCATGTATATTTGGGTTTTGGGGTTTACAAAAAACCTATCAGATCCCGTGAAATCAATGATATCCGAAGGTGTACTACAAGAAACGTAATGTCTAAAAACCATTTATGTAATGCATTGGTAATTCCTTACCTCTCGACTGGACAACCAATTAAGCGATCAAAACAACAACTACTGGTATCGCATCACACATTTCTGGTGATTTTTCAGTGCGCGCAATACCTGTTCTTCAGTTATGGAAACTATCGATACCACAAGATCGTCATTTGCCGCTATCATAACAGATAGACAAACATCAAAAGGTTTAAGTACTTGCGAAACACATGCAAGTGTGATTGCTCACAGCCCTATATTGTGACCTGTCGAGCAAAGTATGTGATAAACTTAGCCGACCATCTTTCCATGTGGAAGTGTGACTTCGGTATCGAAAAGACGCTCTAGAACTTAGGGAAAGAACAATCTGAACTAGATCAGAATATCTGTTCAATGAAGTATTTTGTGGGGCTATAATCCCTCTGAGTGTAGGGGCCCGGATGGGGATAAAAAATGGGCCGTGCCTGTTAAGCGACAGCACCAGGGGAAGACGCACTGACTATTAAAACCCTTCTCCGTCCTGAATTTATTGGATTAGCTCTCTGTAAACATCCCATTTAAACAAAGCAATTTATTCGTCAGGTATAGCTGGTTTTTGTAGTGCACAGTCCGACTTTATCATCCCCTGCTTCTAGACCGAAGAGATATACTGGTATACACTTACCACTGTTCTTTCTACTATGTAATAGTACTTGGTAGTATTATGTCGCTTCAGCTTGACGGAATCCACGACAAGAAAAGTGGTACGAATCCAACTATGTAGCAAAAATACAATCAAAAGCCACCATTGGAATGAAAACACTCAAACTACTGTTGAGGCGTATTTAACTACCCAAGTTACCAAGTAGAAGATCTCTCAATGCCTCCCTACCTACATATGCCATTACGCCGGTAGACTTACGATATAGTTAGTGCTTTTATTGGTGACCACACTATCACTTGACCAAATCACAACGCAAGTTTACTAGTAGAATATAAAATGAGGGATATGAAAACCCTCACCTATAAGTATGGAGGAAGAGCCGACGTCACATGATAAAACGTGACCCGTCCACTCTATCACATCTAATAGCTATCCTATGTAGCGTTAGTGCATTGTGTTCAATATACCTTTGTGTTGGTATAGAGATATCAAGGGCATCGAAAGAAACGAAACAACAAAGGTATAAGAAATGTTATCTAATAATCATATCTTCTTTGTCTCTATACAATCCAGACATCCATATTGGCGGCCATGGATTATCACGTGATCGAATACATGAATGTGCCGCAACACTTCAAAGGCACTTGGATAGATGGAAATAATAGTTAGTGTCGGTATATGTGAATACTACTCGAGGCCACTCACGTACAACCTTGACACTGAGTACCACAACAGTGGTGGCACTTGCAAGACCTTTACTCGCTGTGCACAACTAATAGTCTTTACAAGAGGATAACATCGATACTGAACTATTAGCCTTGAATGAACACTTTCCTTATTGTCTTTCTGCTCTATTGACTTAGACTCAAACGAAGAGTTAGCAACTGGTTCGAGTTCCAATAGTTCTAGTCTACAAGTCGACAAACCTCGACCGGTATTTAGGTGTTAGTAGGGTAAGGGTTATGTCTACGAATTTTACAAAGTCACGAAAGGAATCAAACAGCAATGTTAGGAAAGTCAAGTCTTATTGTTTATGTCTATCTAGGCAAATTGGGTATTTTATTGAAGTGCGGTACAAGAAAAGAAAAGAAAAGAAATAACACGTTAGATACCTGATCTAATCATGTGGGTGTACTGGTACAAGAATCTCATCCCTCTCAAGAAGCGACTCTTCCATCTCCATACAGATTCCGTCAAGATCACTAACCACCAACTTTGCCCTCAATAAGGGTTAGTGATGGTCAATCCTACACCGGCTCCAGGAGTACACTTCGTTCCAGGTGCAAGAGGCGTTCTTCCGATGAAGTTTCCGCCTGTGCATGTCGAGAAGCTGACTCTATCATCGTGACATAGGAGATTGCCCTCGATACAAGTTCCAGCGGGAGCTGATGGCTTAGCTGGAGTTGGAGATGAAGTGGTGTGGCTTGGAGGAGGTGCAACCGAGGATGGACTTGCAGTGGTCGATGGTCGAACAGAAGTGACAAACGTCGTTGGTACAGTACTTGGCTTTGCTGATGACGAAGTTGGCGCTGGAGGAGCTACAGAAGTCGTAGGAGCCGGTGCAGATGATGCAGGTGGTGCATAAGTGCTGGTCGGCGCAGATGGAGCGGTAGAAGGGGAACCTGATGATTGTGGTGGGCTTCCGGGTCCAGCCGTAGCTAGAGGGTTGCCGTCGCAGGTTGCCTTGATGAGGTTCGCAGTACCCTCTGGATGGTCAACGACTGATCCTGGGTTCGGGAACTGAATTGCCTTTTGCGCTGCTCGTCCGTTCTCTGTCGTGCACCCTTTACTGACGGTTCCCAAGTTCGCCATGAAAATAGGAGGGTAGTCTTTGAGAGCATCCTTGGGAACGGGTCCAGTGCCACCGGCAATCGAGATTGGCGCAATATTCATGTAGAACTCGTTGCCGCCAGAGATGCGGTTAATCCACGAGAATGCCAATGAGTAGTTTCCAGGGGGAAGAGTCTTAGGAATGGTAAACTCCAATTTGTCGGATGGGTTCACATCTGGTGCCAAGTTTCCCTTCTGCTGAGCCATTGGAAAACCGCCCTCCCAAGACTTGAGAACTCGGAAGTCGCTATTTGTCTTACTTGGTTCGTGTCCGGGGAGAAGGGAAACCTGACCAGATCCACCACCGTGGATTGCTGCGCCAATAAAGGAGAGAGTTTGGACTTCACCAGCTTTCCATAATGGAATGGATCCATTAAGTTCCAGCTTGGTAGTGCCAGCGGGGATCTTTCCTGGGAAGTCAGATCCGTCGGGTTCGAGAGGGTTGTAGTGGCCATCAGCTGGGAAAGCGAATGGCGGTGGGCTCTCGAGAATGATATGCCCGCTTGCGAAGGCAAGGAGGGTCGCGAGAAAGAATGTAGTGTACATCGTTCTTGACTTGTAAATTGTGTATATCGTTAATGAGTGTATGTCGTGTGTGTAATGTAGCGAGTGGGTGTGGGCGAGTGGTTGTGGTAGAGCTAGTGTCTGATGGAAAAGAACAAGTGTTTGATGATGAGGACAGTAGTTTAAGAGTTGGTCGCGCCAGCGCTGTTCGTGATGTATGAAGTGGTTGTTCAGAAGTTGATGAGAGGGGAACAAAGTGCGCAATATAACTGTTTAATTGAGGCGTCAAGCGACAACAAAGTCATTCAAGGAGTGAATAGAAGAATGCGAACGCATATGGGTATCAAAAGTACAAAAGAAGGGACACAAAGAAGTTGCTGGTATTGCAAGGCATTGTTCACTCGGGAAATGTATTTCTCATATATTCAACAATAGTAACGCAAGGAGTCAGACAAAGGACCGCCTGTAAAGAGCCAAATGGTGGTGATGGAAATCTCTGATGGCCATAGGTCAATAGTAAGAGAACAATCACAATTCACTGCAGCCAATCAAAGGCTCCAGATGCACAGGTCAGGAGAGGGCGCACAGGTTTCGACCAATCAGGATTCACCAGTATCACGTGACATAGCATTCTTGAAACAAACTTCTCCCTATCAGATTTCCGAAAATCTGGGAAAAAGTAGGTCCTTCCTAACTGAAACTTAGGCGATGGTGGCCAAAATTTTGCCTCCACGAAACTAGACCGCGATATAGTAGGCATTGAGTCAAAAGGGGCCCCGAAGATTCCGCCGCCCCCTGACAGACCCAAAAGAATCATAGCAAGAAATAAAAGTTTTCATGAGATTGCTAATAGCTATGGATAACGAATAGAGACCGATTTACAACCAATTATGACATCGCTGTTGTCGGAACATTAGTGGTAGATTGTTTACATTTTGTTTGAGTGGGTGGGCAACCACCACTAGGCGAATCGTCTGAAAATCCTCATGTACCACATGACAATTTGAACTTGCGGCACGCGAGTCTTGCAAAGACGCAGCAAAAATGGCTTTGATCAAGATAGTAAAGCAGCTGACCATCAACAAGTGACACACATTGGGCTTCCAACCTCAATAAGTATGTTGAACAGCATGAAACTCCGCGCAGCACTTTGTGGTGCAACCAAGAAAGAAAGGGTGGTTTTAATATCATGAATTTGCTATCTCTACATCTATTTGCCCTGCTGAGTTGATGTTGAGCATGTATTTTCTAGGAGAGACTCGTGGCCTTTTAATTAAAACGATTTCATACATCTCTTACGAGAGAGAAGCATCATGTCTTGAAACCTCCCTTGACAAATACGTGAAGAACGAGAAGAACTCTCGTTAGGAGCTTCCACGTAGATTGGCAAAACGATCACTGAAGGTTTATACCCACAAGTTCTCACTGGGAAAAGAAATATAGAAATCGAGAAAATATCTCAAACTCATACGAGATTCCACGTCAAGAATCCCCGACCGTAAATCATTCCTGGGTTGCCTAATCAAACGAGCTGCGCTTCCTTACGGGCCGCAGAATGTTCGCCTACGACTTGGCAGCATAAAGGGGTAGGTCGTAACTCGCCAAGTCCTATCCCATTAGTCTTCAGACACGTCTGACAACTTACAATCCATTCTCGCAAAGAAAGGGAATAGCCTCCATTCTAAAACCAGAAATTGTTTGAAGGTTTCCAACAAATCCTTCCAGCCCCACAATCTCAATCTTTTTTCCACACCTAATTTCCCTTCATGCATTCCCATGGTTCGAATACTCTGGGTGGATACATACGTCCTTGGATACTCTGTATCCTTATTCTAGGGGATTGTAAAAGGTCTGCTTTATGAAAAGTTAAGAAGTCGAAGGTGGGGTGGAAATATGGCAAAGGGTGGGAGGTAAGACACATTGCGTAATGAAGTGTAGTTATGTGAATTATTTCGTATACGAATTTATTGCGACAATGACATGGCTTTTCGGAGGAGTTTGCAGCATGGATATTGCGCCATCTAATTTATCTTCAGGAAAGAGATCAATGATTTACGCGGACCTGAATTAGTGAACTTGCAAGACCCTTGATACCATAACAGGGAATATGGTTGACGGCGGACGTACCCACTCAGTTTTAGCTACTGCACTGGGAGATTGTGGCAGTGAAAAAGAGTAATGAGAATATGTGTTTTCCAAGTTTTATGGACTATTGACTCATTAACTTCTTCATCCTACCGCTTTGTACAATTGCTCGGATGAGCTCCAGACAGACTTCAATCCCCGTATTAATAGACTCTTCATCACAACGAACCGGGACATGAAAAAATACCACCCTCCTCTCCTCCTCTTTTTTCGTCAAATGCGCCAGACTAGAGAAAAATATAAAATCACACAAATACCTCCCAGCGTCTTCAGAAATCCTGACATCCGCGCCCTATTCACATCATTAGTTGGGTCGCTAAGTTGCGACGGGAATAGGATAAATACAGGCAAAGCACCCCTCCACCTCCTCCAAACATCCACCACATCAACACTAGTCAACAACTCCTCCGGCATTCCGCTCCAAATCCATCTGTCCCCCTGTTTTTCCCTCCTCTCCACATCCCCCAACAACTCGTTATCTACGTCCTTATTGAAATACCCATCCCTATGTGCCCTTCTCTCGACGCTATAGAACCTTCTCCCAGACGCCATCCCGATATGAATCGCATAATCAATTTTCTTGCTCTCCTCCCATAGTTTCGGAACGAGTTCTCGGACTACGGGATAGCAGACTTTGATTGCTTCGGGATGGACGAGTATTCGGACGGGTGGTAAATCTGCGAGGGCAGAGATATTGGAGGGTGCGGTTTTGGAGGGGGGGAGGAAGGGAGGTAGTCGGGAGGCGATTTCCCAGGAGGGGTTTATTGGGTATTTGTCTTGGAATGGCTGTTGGGAGGTCAACAGTGCTCTATTATAGTTATGTGAATAGATGACATCATATCTATTTTGGAATCCGTAAAGATTCTTTGACAAGAAGAAGATTACTCACAGCAAATCCTGTAACAAGAACCGTAATTTCATCCTCTTCAGAGGGCAAACGCTCGCCTTGCGACCCCATGATTTGATTTGACTGGAAGTAGACGCCTAGATTTTGTTGAAGAACACGCAGTTCTTTTGAACCACGACCATCGGCAATCTGAGGGTGATGTAATTGTTTTAATGAATTAAGAGAGCTTGTGACACCTTCTTAGTAGAGCAGGAGAGCTTAGACGTTAATTCATCCGGTCGATTGATACGTGGGGTAAAGCGGGTGTCCGGGATTTACATCAGGGGTGTACCTATTTTGGGAGGTGGTGAATTTATAATATTAGGAAGTGGATTTAGTAAAGTGGGGAGATTATTTTGCCAACTTGCTCTTTCCTCAGCCTCTATCACGGGTTTTACAACAATTCCATCAGTTTTATGTTTGCCCTTAGGTGTATGGCTCAGCTTCAACTCGGCCATTTAATTACTGTTGCTACATAAAAACCCAAGCTTCAATCGATTCCTCTTTCATTCATTGAAATTGATTTTACCCAGCTTGTTGGTGATATTTTATTCAAGTGGTATTTGGTAGACCACCACACCCTTAGTTCAAGTTCTTCTACACTTGGCCGGTGAGACAGATCCGAAATCTTCGTTTTGACTCCTCCTATACAGTTTGATACTTTTTAACATACAGTTTGACAGCTAATCCATTTAGGAAGTCAAGGCGTTCTGAGCATTCCGCGTGTCGAATTACTTAAAACGCAGAAGTGGCTTTAACGACTTAGGCGGGTCAGCATTGGAGTTAGGGCTAGGGTCAGGGTCTCACCTACCCCTTGGGTTAGGGGGTGAGGTACTTCGTTTAGTGGCCTAAGTGCTCGATAAGCGGCGGCAGCGCGGGCAGTAATAATAGAAGGGTGAGAGAGAGGTTGTTCAAGTGTGAATAGCTTCAAGTAGTAGTTTACTAACTTTATTATTATAAGAACTTAGACGAGCTTCCTACTTACACCCAAAATACCACTAAAGTGGAAATGCTGAGCTACCGGAACATACGGAACGTCCCTTTCGCCTAGATAGGTTAGCTGTTAAACTGTATATTAAAAAGCGTCAAACTTTATAGAAGGAGTCTTTGGTTTTGATCTCGTTGCCGCTGTAAAGATTTTAGTGGAAAATATCTTTTGTCATGTGTTACGTGGGGTCAGGGTGGAGAGGATCGGAGAAATCGACTCTTGGCATTCCTCAAGAACTTTTTATCATATAGTCTTTGCATGGGGTCTTTGGCTCATCAAAACAAGCTTGTTGCAGTAGAAATTTCCATACCTCCCTTTACTTCGTTTCTGGGTGTTTGCAAGAAACGTGAAACGATCTGAACATTTCTACGTGGGCTCAATACTGCCTTCGACAATCAAAGTGTCGCGATTGTAAACCTGTTTCCTGCTTCGCAAGATAGTTCAACCTTGCCGCGATGATTTCATAAAAGACTCACTCCCTTCTGGCTACAAACACTTCTCTGATTCGATCGACTATCGATTTCGTATCCTAAGACTTGCTGTTCTAATTGTGGCATCGTCAGCGGACGCATGCAAGAACGAGGCCCGGCTCCTTCACCGCATTATGAACATCAGGTAACGTTCCAACATATGCAGGAGTGTGACAGTGATTGTGTGGGGTTTGCATTCCACACAAAGATTGTCCTAGCAACACACTCAACTGGGGAAACCCCGTGTCTTTCAATTTAGCGACAGTAAACAGTCTACAGGACCAACGATCTCATGGTTCTTCTCTTCGCCTACTTTTACGAAACGCTCCATAATAGATATAGATCATGTCTCTTATCAAGCAGAGACACCGCAGTGTAATGGCATCGCTTTTTTGTGTGTAGCGATCGGATACGAGTTATCGAGATAGTATAAAATTGAGATCTTCTGACTTAATTCCAACCACCATTCCAAACATAACTTCTCAACAAACAAAGTCCCCACCATATAATGAACCGTCTATCTGGATACTCAATAATCCATATATTTTTGACAACAACCTAAATCAACTTCCGACAACTTCCGACAACCTCCGACAACCAAACACCAAGATGCTCTCTTCCTTCATCTCCCTCGCAGCCATCTGCCTCATTAGCCTCACATCCGCAGTCCCAACACCTGCCGAATTAGCTCCACGCTGCGGAACAACCCTCTACCCCTCAAAAATCCAATTGCTCAGCGAAGAATTACCCCTCAAATCCTTCCCGAAAACCAACAACTTCTTTGTGAAGCAAGAAAGCTCCTCCTCAAAACGTACCTACGCACTCGTACAATTCGACAAAGTCCCCACCGACGCCTATGCCTGCCAGTTGAACGTCAAATTCCCAGGAGGCTACTATATCGGCAATGTTGGGAACCCAACACTGAACGTCACAACACTTTTCAAAGACCAGCCGAAACCTAGAAATATCAGCTGGAAGACTCTCTACCCAACTGCAAGACAGAGTCCACTTGGTCAGGGACTCTTTGGGACGGTCAATTTGACTCCGGGCCAGACCACGGCGATTAATAGTGAGAGTTGTCCGGCCCCGGCTGCGAAGGGAAGTTTGGCATATGTTTTCAGTATTGCGAGGTGGATTGAGGGGGAAGCTTATGTCTACACTTCGCAGCAGGATCCTAAAGCGGGGTTTTATTTGACTTTTAATTGTTAGGGGAATGTTCTGAAGGGAAGCTGGGATGAGCACATTTAATGGTAGCTTGGAGTGTTTAGCTTTTGGCTCTTTTCTTGTAACATTTGGGTCTTCGGAGGAAGACATGAAATGGTTGTGGAGCAGGGTTGTGTTGGTTGCATCGGTGGGGGTTTGATGTTGTTTCTTTCTGGGTATGTATTTGGGAATATTGGGTTGTAATATCTTTCATTTTGTTTTTTCATTCTGTTATCAATTACTTAAGAGAACAATCAAATTATCATTCGGATGCTACATGAAAGCTTTCTTTATTGTGGGGCTTCGGGACTATTGAGAGGGTTGGCAGATGATGCATTGTTTTCTCCGCCGAACAAACCACATCAAACATATAAACACAAAGCGATTGTGAGTCTGAACACATTTTCTGACATTTAATCAGACTTAAAAGGAAGGGATTTAAGGAAACCTCCCAAAAACAATACGCAGATATATCTCAAGTAACACACTTCAGCCAACACAAAAGGTAAATCCAGAAATATCACACAATATGAAAAAGATTTTATCTCACAAAAAGGAAAAGAGTACTTTAGAAAGAGTCGCAGACCTTCCAGGGGAGGTGATTAATATGATTCCGAAGCATATGTTCGCACCAAGAACTGTTGTAATTCAACAGACCTGGGAGGAAGATACACCTACGTATGCGTTTCATCATATGTTACCTTATGATCCAGCTCCATCCATAGGTATTGAGAATGGCACTTACGAAGAGGTGCGGGAACCCCCTCCCGTTCCGCGTCCGCGAGCCCCATTTCTGCAACGGACAGCTTCACGGACAGCTTCACTCCTAAGAAGAAACCGACCACCACCTGAGGCCAACCTTTTCCATATGAATTGGAAGCGAGACACACTAGCACTCAATCCGGGCCCTGACCGAATTCGAGACCCAAGAGGCCACTTCGGCGACAGACTGGATCGCAACAATTCTCTCTTCGGACTTGAAGGATTCAATTTCTTGTTGTATGATGAAATGTATGCCCCATTCACATCGGTACAATCCCTTGTACTGGGGCATTTGACCTGGCCAGTTAATGACAACGATGATGCTAATCGCCGATTCCGAGATGCTTATCGGTTGCAGCTTTACAAACTTGTCCAAATGGTCAGGTTAAAGAAGCTTACACTGGTAATAGCTGCCAACCCTTCAAGCTTCATTGAAACAGAAAGACCTGGCCAAGGTCGGGGCGAGAACGCACTGGTCACGCAGGGACAAAACGGTGTTGCATTGTGCCAGCTTCAGATTGAAGCAATGCTTCAGGCTCTCTGTCAAGGACCTGGCGCAATGCCAAAAATTCCGGTTCCTGAGCTTATCATCCTCAAGCATGATGACCCACGCGCTCCTAGGTTCACGGATGACGTATAAGTCAATATTCTCTTGATATAGACTCACGGTCATTTGTCCCCTTGAACTTCAATCCACAATCCCCAATCCCAATCCCCAACCCCAAACCCAACCCCTTGCACAATTTTAAGTCTTTTTAAAAGCAATACCTCGCCAATCAAAAGTTCTCCTCCACTAATGTGATTTGATAATGTTTATTGTGAATTCGTTGTAGATGTAAACACAAAACAGCCTCTAGTCTCCTTCTCGCTTAAGGTTCTACTCTTGTTAAAGGAACCCTCCGCATTGCTCGTAAAGAGTGCTTCCGAAGGAGTGAGAATAGAAATACCCCTCAAATACAATATCCTCCTGGATTACGTACCAAATGAGAGTGGCAGACTCGGAGTAATGGGTTCCATATTAGAAAACAATCCATCTCTGGATGCGGAAAGGTAAATGGTCCTGTGAAGACGAAAGAGAATCCTGGTGATCCTCAAAAAAAGAACTCGTGACCTGTGCACAAACCCTCCAATTTTGAAATATATATGGCTTTCTATGACTCCAATTTCTGAAAACTCGTCAAGTTGTACTTACCGACCAAGTTCGTTTCGCAAGATATAGTAATTAATCCCTGTACTTAGTTGTACATAGTTCACCTAGTTTCAAGTCGGCGTCCTCGCATAAACAAAACTCGAAAACGATCACGAACTGGCTGAACTGAAGCCCACATCAGAGATACATACTCTCGGGTCAAACGGCCTGTCCAATGGACGCAGTATGATCACAAATCAGCATTGTTAATATCTCGACCACGAAGGCCTCTTCGAGAATTGAACTCACAGCCTCCAAAATCATGCACATTCAAGCGTATCGCATAATCCTCTGTGAATTGTTTTAGATGCTACAGTACCATGGCTTGAGGAATCGATACAACTCCTTTCTTCATCGCGAGATTGATCGATTCATCTAAGTCGTGCTTTGTACTGTAGGACCAAGACTCGCAAGAAATCGGTTTGCGAGCTGAGATATCGGTAGCGGTTGAAACACTTTGGGGGATTTCTTGGAATTTGTCCTTCTGGTTGATGCATATTGTATCGACCTCATATCGAATGGCTCCGTTCGGGAGACACGGAGTGAACATAACACCTGATAGAGGTTTTTGTTGATCTGTAGGCGAACCCGATTGTAAGAAATGACCCCAGTGGGCTTATGATCATCCCAAGTATATGGTAATGCTTCAAATGGAGCTATGCAATCGTCTTCAGCCTCCTATATCAAGCTGTGAATGTGTACCTACATGTGACATCACTCGTTCGCTCCGTTCCAACTCATCATCTCATCGCTTGTTCTATTCGAAACCTCAAGACAAGTAAACAAAGTCATGAAACTTCACAACGTCACCTCTCATGAATACAAGAACAGACATCAACGCTCTAATACATCATCTACCCACGAGATATTCACAACCCCTGTTCGAATACTCGAACCCAAACATTCGCCCCTCCTCTGCTCTCATCCTCTACTTCCTTCTCCAGTCAAAAAGAACACTCCATGTATCACTAAAATCTGTCCCTCAGTTCAACCAACAATATCCACAAAGAAAAACAAAAAGCACACACGCAGGAAAATCCAAGAGTACAAAATGAAGTCACACTTCGTCGAAGAACTTTAGAATGAAAATAACATATCAGATATAAATCCAATGGGGAAAAAACATGCAGTACATACACGCACAGTCACATCACCAAACACGATCCATCACCCAAGCACCCCAAAATAACAGACGACCAGATAAGTTGAAAGACAGATCAAGGCCAAACAGCCAGTCCAAAGACCCTCCCCTCACTCACGGGCCCAAAAATAGTGCTCAATCCATCGCGAAAACTCTGTCTTTCTTCCTTATCCTGGAGATGCTGAGAAATGATTGATTTCCAAAGTTCCCCCTTTTCCAAGCCCTCTTTCCCAATCTTATCGTTCCGTCGTATCCCTTCACTACGTCTTCCCTTGCTACGCTCGTGAGAAGCAGTCTTATTACCAATAGGTATCCAACTCCCATCTCCTACCAAAACATGTCTCCGCATAGCTATATTCCAAGAAAAGCTGCTCTCATGCGTGCCACCAAAGATGCTGCTTCGTAACAGAACTTGATAGTCGATCAACAACTTTTGTTCCCATCCTAGATTTTGCATTTCAGCAAATTCCTTCTCGAAGCCGTGCGTGCTCAAGAGGTCTTCCTTTGTGACAACTGTTACACTTGAGTTCGCAGCATCCTTCGCGAAACGTATTTTATCCTCATCATTCCCAGTCGTAAGATAAACAACTTTCAGACCGGATGACTTTACAGCCTTAAGGTAACTCTCAGCCTGATCCTCATAGTCCGTCCAATTTGCGCTCGTAGCATCCCCCTCAGTCCTCAAATGCGCACCATAATAACCATGTTCCTGCACGCCCCCACGATCAGGATGAATTCCGAACCCAAACCTTTGATTCAAAGCATATATCACCGTCCCAGCAAGCCTCCTTACATCCTCCCTAAATCTCAACACCTTCCCAAAATTCGCCACAAATTGCGGCTCATCATATTCGAGAGGCAATTGAAGAAGCGGATTCATGATAGTAACCACCACTGGCTTCTCCTCATTATAGGGCTTGGGATGGCTTTTATTTAACCAATCCCGAAAGTTTTCCGCCCATTTCTCTGGTGAGGAGAGGATCACATCGCCGATATTCGGGTCACTTAGTTCGAAGGGGTCGAGTTGGAGGGGTATTGCGGTCGATGGTTTATCCCACAATTCGTTCTGATGTGGAATTGTCCGCATTTCGGGACATGTAGTGCTCAGGGAGTGGGTAAAGTGTTCGAGGTCGAAGAAGCGTTCGAATGATTGGGGTGGATTTGCATGTAGGAGGGTTTGCTTGTTACCCTGGGCGACGTCTGGGAGTTTTCTGCTGGCTATCATTTCAGGGATTATGAATGAGGTTGCTGTTATTGTTAGATATGCCAGTGAAGAAGGGGGAAGGGGAAGGGGAAGGATACAAACCTCCTGCTTCGATAGCAAAGCGTAGACAATTGAGATAGATGTTTCTAACAATACCCACTCCACCCGTCGGCGGATCACATTTGAAGATCAAGCCTGGCGTCCATCTCGTTTTCTGGCACAACTCTTTCAACGAACTCCCATCGAAGGGTCCGTCAATCTCTGTATCTGCGATGGCTTGTGCAAAGACTCCTTTACGGCCGATCACTGCGGTTTGATATACCTTCCTATAACTGGCCTTTGGTATTTCACGGGTATGAGGGAATTGGAAGATTACAAACAACCCGAGGGTGAGAACGAGAGAGATACGAAGGAGAAATCGGGAAGAAATCATATCGATATATCTGGAATTGCACGAAAAACGTGGAAGGAAAGACAATTGTTACCTTCATAGCCCCTTTGAATACAGAGAGAGACCAATTTGGTGATATCAGCCGCATTCCCCTGGGTTCCTGAAAAAGCAATTCTGGCATTGCATGTCTCAAAGGGAGGCATTCTGTTGCGCTTGCCACGTATAGTTTTGGAACATTTGGGTAGAGATAGTTACGCAGTACATATTACCGAATCAAAATATCGAATATCCATATGATGTAGACTTGTTGGTAAACGAGACGCTGGTAAGCGAGCATCGTGCGTTTTGGTGAGTGTTTAATTTGGTGATGGCATAGAGGGATCGAGGATGGGCGATGTATGCACAGTACTGCGTCATCCGTCATGCCTTCCAATGTACTCGTATAGATTACTTACTATACGAGTACGAGTAGTTGTGGCACAAAGAATGCACCGCCACATTTTTGGACTTCTATTATTTGATCCATGAGTGGTCACATTTAGGTCTCGGAATATTCCCATCTTTTCAATCGCTTTTTGATTCAATAACCAAATACTCCTCTGTACGTAGCGACCACAACTCGTTAATCCTACCTTACCCTCGCTTACCCTAACACCAGTACAGTACTGTAGTTGTTCACGCCCAGCGCAACGACCTCTTGATACGACGGAATATTTCCCTTCGACTAACCCTCATCATGTTCATCTCGTCCAGCAACTTGCAATGCAAAACCGCCTCATTATTTTGCAAGTTTCGACGCACCGCCTCTATTGCGCAGTATTCCGACTGCGGTCATTGACCCGCTAAACTCTTTGCAGCTAGTTTTCCGATTCGACAAAGTTGGCAACTTTCCCTCTTCCTACCGCAGATGGCCTTCATTCCATTTTCGCATGAGGATGTTAGGTTTCGCCCAAACACGAATCCCACAATCGCATGGACGATCTGATGAGAAGACGACGGAAATTATCTGACCCGAATTCTCCGTTCCAATTCGTGCTCTCGAAGCGAAGATTTTTCGAGAGACATCAGATAAGATTTAAGCGCCAGTGCGTACGCAGCCGTTGAAGGCTCGAGGTACTAGACGAATGTTTCAGCCATTTCAAATCCTAACACGATACCAGTAAACACAATACAGCCTCCCTCTGGAAAATGTTTGAATGGACCGATCTTTGGAAACCCGGCTCGCAAAAGGTTAATTCACTTACCGTGAAGTCGTGTAATTGGATAATTCCGCCAAATAGTGGGTCTCAGAGGGCTGAGAGTCTTAATAATAAAACACTCCGGCTCTTCATCTGATAAATACATCTTTCTTGGAAACAACGCAAGCGAGATTGTAACGGAGCGGTACCTGTGCACAGTTGATAGTTGGGACACCAACGGCACATTCAGACTCGATGTTTGGCTGAATTTGCACCAAAGAGGTCTTTTCAAAATCGAGACAGGATGGTTGCGAGTTGGAAGAACGTAGATGAAATCATCGGTTGCATTTAACTGCAAATGTACAGCTTTCTACTTTTACAATAGATGGATGAAGTGTATCGTTCGTCATTTGACATCAATATTACTCCTGGTTTCAATACTTCTGAGAATGGAGAACGACCTTGACCAACCACCACTCTCGATGTATACTCGCGATGTACTTTTTGAAGTAAATAGTTTCATCTCAACATCCGAACACGATGACAATGCAACGAATCGCATGATGTCGTCTCGCCTCATTCTGCATCATGATCTGATGGCGCGACGAAAATCTCTCCTTGTACCTCAAAGTACGGACATTCGAAAACTACATTATGTCCCGACCGGACCTCATTTTTGCTTCTTATTTGATCGTTCGTTTCTGGATACTTGAACTGTACATTCACACATTCATTGCTCAAAGTGTTTCAACGCTCTTACTCATACACACACACCGTACTTTAACAAACACTCTTTATCTTCGATACAATCAAAAATCAAAATGAAGCTCTCCAATGTCGTCCTTCTCAGCTTCTGCGCCCTCGCATCCGCTGGCGTGTTCCCAAGCCAACTCAATTCACGTCAAGAGACTTCTGATCCACCAGCAAACCTTGGTGAATCAACACCTACCGACGACCCCGCTATTAGTGGTGCAGTAGCCAGTGTCGATGTGTAAGTACCAACCTATTCCTCCATCGCTTTCCCGTCTTAACTTACAACATGTCTAACCTCACGACAGAGCCTTCTCAAAAGAGCCCATAGAAGACGTTAACCCGAACGATGGCGGGAACAACGGCGGGGATAAAGGCGGTGATAAAGGTGGATATGGCAATGGTGGGAGAAGGAGGTGTAGTGATGTTGTTGACAGAGTCGCCAGGGACCTCGGCCCAAAGAGTATTGAAGGGGCTATTGTTCGCAAGGTTGCTGATGAACTAAGACGACGTGGGCTATGAAGTACAGGTTACTGCTATGGTGGGTTATGGGATGAGGATGGGATGTGTGTTTGTTGGCGTTGTGTTGATTCTGTCTCTCGAAAAATGAACTGGCTGGTGGGAAGTCGAACCGATTAATTGGTGCTTCCGGAAGCAGAGATGTAGTGGTAGGAGCTTGAGCGTGAAGCATGTTTTTGGGCACAGCCATAGCGTCGTATTTCTCTTTAGCAAAGTCACTTCTAAAGTTTTGCAAACTGTTCTTTTTTCCCTTTGAATGTCAGACAGCAGCTAATATGGCTAATCTACTCTCTACTCGTACCTGCAGGACCTGATACCTACCGTCCAGTCTTTTTCTCGGACGATTTTCAAGCCTTCAACAGCGATATTCAAGTATCTAGAATGGGTAACCCCGCTTGTAGTGTTTGTTTCTTGGCGAACCCAAGCACGGGCACGGGTTGCCCCAACCTGCGCCCCCGCCAGCGAGCTTGATCATTGTTACCAGTCTCAAAATCTTGAAGTGTCCGTCAGAGTTCTCATCGGTATTTGGCTCGCAGCAACAGTCCTGCCCAGTATGGATAATCTGAATTTTTGTAGCGTTGTCAGAAACCGAGACGGTCCAAACAACTAATTCCATCAAAACTCTACCACGATGCCGCCACCTCCGCATTCTGCCTGCATCAGAGCCTGACCTTGCCTCCAGGGTAGAGGAAGGGTACGGGATAATAAAGATAGTACGTTGGGAGAGACCAATGCAGATATATAGAAGCGACATACGGGTTTAGCGCTCTCGCATGGAAGCGAACACAAAATCCTCAGTTATGCCATACGGAAAAGATTAGTCAAATGTGCTGGGTCTTCCATCCATGCATTCGTCTCTGTGGAAAGTAACAAAATTGGAAATATATTTTCGGTAACCAAAAAACCATGGCATCTTCAAAGTCCACGTCGTTACAGAAAGGGGGCACCAAGTCCTCAGCCATTGAAGAGAGACAGCCTGTCATCCTTGATTTTGATCGCACGTTCGAGCAATTTCATACATCCGCAGCTCGTATGCGAAATCATGTATTGCAGCTTGAAACCCACGTTTTGGATAGAAAGGAACTATACAAGAACTCTGGCCGTTTGCACTTCATCACCACTGTGCTTCTTGCTAACGAGCCGGCTGATTTGAAGGATACAACGGGCAACGCGCAAGGTGACCAGTTTGTACAGCCTGGAGCTCAAACCGCAGAATTTCTTCTTACTGCTAAGCAGCTATATTCACACGATCCAGAAATCCGAGACAGGTTGGCCTTCAAAACACTATATGGTCCATACATTGTCCTTCACCAAGTGGATGAGTCGAGCACTGACGAGTCTATCTCAAGAATGCTACAAAGACGACATTGAAGAACGGAAAAGACAAGCTTCTGATTTACTGCATGGTTCATTTCCCCTGCCCAGGAAAGCAGCAGAACTAAGTGGAGCCTCTGTGTCTGCATTCCGAGCTCTGTGGGAGCTCCATCACCATCGCCTTCATCGAGATTTCAAAGAATACTGGGAAGGAGGAAGCGAACAATTAGCAACGACCCGTAAGTTGCTTCATCCTTGCAGCAAAACTGGAGATATTTATTCATCACTGACCACTCAGATGACGATGCAACTTGTCGTTGCAAGAATGCACCTCGATTCGCTATTTCAAGCTCGTCAGAAATCCATATCACAGAGCCCGGGGACTACGGATCATGCGTCCATTATGTAGCTGTCTCTTATCGATGGCGCCGTCCAGATCCCAAGGGTGGCCGTTACAATATCAAATCCGACTCCTTGTCGCGCAAGAAAAACACTGCACCAGATGAGGTCCTTGACCGTGCTATTCATTTTGCTGTACATTGCAAAATTCCATTTGTGTGGATCGATCAGGAATGCATAAGACAAAACGAACACGAAGAGAAAGAGACGGCAATACAGTCGATGGATCTGGTGTATCAGCATGCCGTGGCCTCAATTGGATTATTGGATGTGACTATCACGACCCAAGCAGATATGGACATACTGGACAGTATGCTGCGCCTTGATGAGCTCAGTGCACAGCAGTTTGTTGGAAGTCTTAAACTCCTGGAAAGACTGGTAAAAGACGAATGGATGTCTCGGGCTCGGGTTTATCAGGAAGTTGCTGCTGCCAGCTCACGTATGGTTCTTTTGTTGAAGTGTAATCCAGCTTTACACTGCGCCTTTCGGGACAGAGGAAATCATTTGACCAACAGCCTAAATATTCTTGGCGAATATGATATCCTGTAAGAAGAACTGATCCGTGCAATCAGATATCTGGAAAATTGGACGGTAATCAGCAGTGACTCCGTCTCTAAGCAAGTTCAGTCACGTCTAGACAAAACCTCAAGCTTTATCAAATTTACTTTCAGTGGAGATAGTCACCTGCTCGGGCGCCTGATCGACATCTTCAAGAGCCAATACCATGGAAGGAGCAAAAACGAGGTATACACGATCCACAATATCGACCATTGGTTTCCGTTGTCGAAGCTCTCCAGGGGCTTGAGGGTCGCTCTAACTCCAGAATTCCTGACAGGATTACTATTCTTGGCAATTTGTGCACATATAGAAAACGGTTGAATACCCATTCCATTCAGAACGTCGGGGGTGTTGGATCCTCCATGAGCACGAATGTTTTTGCGCTTGCTCTCCTTAACGGAGATCTCACTTTGTTATCAGCTTTGAATGACACACAACTAGGAGGAGATTGTGAAAGCTTCCAATTGTTCCCTCTGTCCAAGTCGATCAGAGATTGTTCTCTCGCTTCAGGAGATCCCAGCGATCGTATTTCCTACCAACTCAAGACACATGTTTTGACGGAAAAGGGTCTTGAAACAGAGGGCATTATTTGGGCGATAACGGAAAGGATCGACCTTTTGAGCTTGCTCAATTCTCTCAAGTTTTCAGAAGGCGAAGGAGACAGGCTGAAGTCAATCTGTCTCAGGGTGAGAGTTTCCAATGGTAATATTGACGCGAAGCTACGCGAGGACATTAAGGAACTTGCGATCTGGGCGACGTGGTCAGTTATTCGATTCCTGTATGCTAGTACCAAGTACCGCCATCTTTCAATGGTGATGTATGATTGGTTTAAGTGCTTTACCACGATTAACATAGGTCTAAAGACTTCTGTTGTTGGCGAAACCGAGATAGTCGGCTTTGACAACACACTTTGCTCCGACCATTTTCAGGCCAATGGGAGTGGTATTGAATGCTCCTGGATCTTGTACCGCTTATGCAAATACGGCTACATTTATGCTGGCCGACTTGAGCGCCGACTTGAGGATGCAGATCCTGATGGACCCTTAACCGCTGTCTTTGACTGCGACGGCCCTGAAGACATATTCACACCTCTAAGTATCTCATTGTCGGATTCAGTCAAATTACGACAAGGGCCTGTGTCTTTCATTGTAGTGAAGCAAGAAAGTACTACGCAACAACAGGTTCTTTGTTGTAAGCGGCTTGTGCGAGGGGTTTGGGAAGATACGACACACAATAGAAAGTGTTGCTTAGCATGGAACATCGAATCAGACTCCACTCAGGTACCTTTCGGTGCAGATATGCGGAGACAATCAGAAGAGGATCAGAGTCATCAGACTGTGGGGAAACTGTTGGAACTTCAGCTTGAGGGAAACAACGAATTTCAGCTTGACCTTCCAACGCTCGACAAAACTCCTCTGAGGCTTCCGCTCAAGTCTGGCATGCCAAACCACCGCTATGAGTCGACCACTCATTGCAGTGCCTGTGATTGCTCCATGGTGAACACTGATTACAGAGCCTGTAAGGCTTGCGATGTGACAATCTGCAATATCTGCCATCTCAAAGGCTTAGGATGTGCAAAAGCACATGAGCCTCGCCATATGATTGTTCTCAACAACCTGGAACTTCCAGTCGAATGTTCTCTATACATGTGCATTATTCTGAAGGATTTGCCAGCATTGAGGCGACTGCTTCAACTCGGATATATCAAGTATACAGCTAAGGACAAAAGGTTAATGGACATTGCAACTACACCCGAGAACGCAGAGTACCTCAGGGCCTTAGTAGATGCAGGACTAGTCCATGTTGTGGATGATTTAGGCAAACCGCTCTTCACAGAGCTGCTGCAGAGGGCAAATTAGCAATTGTCAATGTTCTCCTCGAAGCACAGTCCGACACCACAATACAAGATAATTTTGGTGAGACACCATTGCATTACGCAGCCGAAAATGGGCATTTCGCAGTCGTAAAATCTCTTTGCGAGCATGTCGTACAAGGCGATATTCGAGATAATAATAATCGCAGCGCGTATATGTGTGCCAACTCAAACAATCATACCAAGGTTTGTGATTATCTAGAGTCTCAAGGTCTGGCTTACCTGTGAGACTGGCAGGACGATGTTCGCTACTTCGCCAAAAAAAAAAATAGATTGGATCAATGGAGATAGTACAGTCCTTTCGCAAAAGTAGCCAGAAATCTTTGTGAAAGTTTAGACCCCTTTGTGCAGATTTGTGCATTTTAGTGGTTTGTTTTTATATTTCTAATATTGGATTGTTGGGCGGGTCCTTGAGGGATGGGCCTGATGTGCGCAGGATCCTGTAAAAACACGTTACGTAACAGCTATGTTAATTATACCGAATTTCTAGCCTCAAATGCTAGCCTAGAATATAGACGTCCAAAAGTGCTACGTAATTCCTCGTGTCTGTTAAATCTAAGTTAGATTAATTTAATTACCGCTTTATCTAGGGCCCTACAGGAAGTTATCAACTGAGAGTCTTCTAATGCACAGAGTAGAGATACATGCTGCAGGAATCCATTGGAAATACAATTCTGGCTTTAGCAAGATGCAGAAGAGGCTTCGGTATGATGTCTAGCACAGAGATGGCGTTGGAATCCCCCCCTGGTCAAGCTAGATATGATATTGAGGGAGGTATTGGAGTTACTACTCCGTATAACCCCATTCCAATACTTGCCCATTCTCACCCTTACTGAAACTTTCAAAGGTGGCTCAAGGCGGACTTTCTCTTTCTTCCAAGAACTATTCTTGCGTCGAGAGGTCTTCTCGCGGATGGTTTCCTTCAATTCCGTTTGCGGTGTACACGACGTACCCTCTAGCAGACTGGCAGATTCAATTCCATTATAAATCCGGTAGTAGCCGTCTGTTTCTGTCAATCTCACTCGAAGGATTTTCTCCCTTTGGGATTGAGGCTGAGCTGCCTCGGTGGTGACGACTTTTACAGGTTACAAATCCGCGGGAGTGTATTTGGGAAGAATCGCAAAGTTTCTCCGTACATCGTATGTCAACAGCGAGATTGGCGTGAGGCGAGTCTTACATTGTTTTGTTTCATATTTTTGCGAGGGTTGGACAGAGTGGCGATGGCTGGTGTAGTTGCTGAATCCTGAATCCGTTTGGTGTGACAGGTTTACGTTGGATAGCCTGTTGATGTGGGTTATATTCCGTCGTATTATAATAGAGACTATGATTGGAAATATTGAGACGATGGAGGGCGGATATAGAATGGTTCTGTTGGTTTGGGATTTGGGTGAGGCTAGATCAGGTGACATGTCTGAGATGACATTTGCCAAAATATTACGTGAGAATACAGAAGGCTTGTGCAAATGACTGTGCTCTGTTGTTCCTACCTCTTGTAATCTGTGTGTCAATGACAATGATCCACAAAAACAGCTTGGTCAGAAAAAGGATTTGTAATGTGCTCACATGACATAGCACACTTCTGCATCGCAGCTTTTGAACACTGACTTCTTTCAAGAGAGGTCACTAATAACAAAAACCTTTGAACAATACCTTTTGGTGTTTTTGAGGAGATATGAAGAAGAAATGGAAGTTGGAACCAGTAGGGCGGATGGAACCACGTGACCATATTTACTTCGTTTCTCCCCAGCCAACCACAGGGCTTGAATAACCGAAAGATCAAAGAACTGGAACGTTACCACATGCTGAGGTGATGGTCACATCTTTGTAAACATTCTCACAGAAAACATGAAACAGCGTTGACCTCGCTTTAGATTGCA
Organism: Hymenoscyphus fraxineus; assembly: GCA_900184765.1. Classification (NCBI taxonomy): domain Eukaryota; kingdom Fungi; phylum Ascomycota; class Leotiomycetes; order Helotiales; family Helotiaceae; genus Hymenoscyphus; species Hymenoscyphus fraxineus. The sequence continues at coordinate 265,882 of LT855407.1, forward strand.
CCAGTAAGCTTAATCCTTCGGGATTAACCCCAAGTCAAACTGGATCCTGAGATGCTCGTTCAATCTCATGTAATCACAACCCACCGAGATGATTGGAGAGAAAAGCGGGGCCATCACGGCAATGGATCTGCTCAAGCATAGGCGTAGATCGTGAGCAGCGAGCATTCAATCCTCCTCACGGACCTCACCGGCCGCCAAAATAGAATGTTCCAATCCGAGACGCAATGGATCTGACAGGATTTTTAGAAAAACGTATACGTACTTTTCGATTACTCAGTCATAGTCGCAGAAATGTATTCAAATAGTAGCTGTTTCTTCTGCTTTCGAAGAGTATTATTCATTCACATCAACTCATTCTCTTCTCACTTCCAATAACAACAACAGGTTTTCAGGATCCTACAATTATCCTTATTCATTCCTTTAAGCTTATTTCCATTCTTGTACCAAATTCAAAATGTTGGCTATTAATATCCCAGACTTGGGCACCGATATATCGATGTAATATCGGGGGGGTACTCGATATATATTGTATCGGAAATATATTAATAATATAATATTACTAAGAACCTAATAATCGATAAATTATTAATTATCGGTATATATAACCTAGATTATTTGTAAATCCGGCGCCGGACTAATTAGCTTCTAGTATTCTATAAGGCTTATAAAGCTCCTTAGGCCTTAATAAACGCTCTTACTACTAATACTACTATATTTATTATTATAAAACGCTTAGGATTTAACTATAATACTACTACTCGACTCTATACCTAGCCTCCCTCGTAGAAACCCTTACGGAGGTCGCGAATTATTACTAAAAAGACCTCGGGCTAAAACAACAATAGCTAACGAGCCTATACTACCTCTACCGCGTTATCGAAAGGCGCCCCCTCTCAAGACCTTAAATACCTTTATTTATTACCTACTAAACCCTCTCTATACACGCTATACGATTAACGAACGATATAATAAGATTAAAATACGTTATACCTAGGCTAGGTATTCTTATATAAAGGAAATCGACCGTTCTATTACTACTACTAGAAACTATAAATCTTACTACTATAAGAACTACCCGACTATTCCTATAATAGAAGAGGCCCTAAAAAAGCGCCTAGTAGTAGTAGACAAACCTAAGAGTATTTTCGATTTACTAGTAATTTTATATACTTATAATAAACGGTTCCGGGTCCTACTTCTAGAATTTATTATTAAAAATAACCTATCTTTCGATATTATTACCTAGCTAGAAACTGTAGTACTAATATTATTCCTATTTTCTCGAATAATATAGATATCTCGGAGGACTTTAGTACGAGATTTATAAGATAGATACTATAGTATAGAAAATATTATAATAGTTAAATTATAAAGGTATATTACTTTAAGAGGTCGAATTAATTTAATAACTAACGTATAGGCTAGAAACAACAAGCTCGATTATATTATAGTTATAGTATACTAGTCTAACGACGATTTCTCCCTCGATTTAATACTCTTTAATATTATCGAAATAATAGATCTCTCGTATAATAGATCTGTCCTAGTAGCTAAACTTTTAGAGGTTATAAATTAACTTAATATTATATATTTAATTCTTTTAATTACTTATAATAACGCTATACTAAACAATAGTATACTAGACGATTTTAAGGCGGAAGTAGCTAATTAATAGGATTTATTCTTAAAGGAAAAGTAGTTGAAATATATACTTAAGTTTAATCGCGTTAATAGCAATTAACGTTATTACGTGTATATATATAACCTTAGAGTTTAAGCTAGTAAGTTTATAAAGTCCTACGCCGGTTCTCTAAAAGTTTCTCGAGAATATTATATATTTATTAGTATTTTACTAACAACTTTATAAGCTTTAGAAGCTATTAAGGTAGTCCTTTAGTAGTATAGTTCTAAATATATTCTACTAACTAACTAAGCTATAGTACAACTATAGAATACCCGCGGTAAGGTCTAGGAACTCGACGCCTTCTATAAGCTCTAATACCTTTACCTTATATTTAAAATAAGGAAGATCTTATACGCGGAGCTCAAGAGGGCCTATTAGATTAAAAAGATTAACTTCGTTAAGTTAGTATACAATATACTAGTAAGGTAGAATTCTACTAATCGAATACTATCCGCCGCGCTAAAGATAGCTCCCGCGATTAAGTCTGTCCTACGCAAGCAGGAGTAGAACGCTTCTATAAAACGATATAAGACTCTAGATAAGAATAATTAGAAAACCCTCAAGTAAATGTCTCTCTTTTTTAATCTCTTTCGCCGTCTAACAATTAAAATGTAAGCCGAAAAGTATCCTATACTCTATAATTTAATACTAGAATATCTTTACTTAAAAGGACAACTTAATATATAGGCTTCAGATATAAATAATAAGTAACCGATTATTAAAATCGTAGCGGAAGCCGCCCTAGCTAAGATAAACAAGTACTACAATCTTTATATAGCGACCCGGCAAGTAGCTATAGCGACAATTTGTAATCTACGGTATAAACTACAAGTTTTCGAGTACTTCTACTACGCGGTAGGAGGTGTATAAGCGCTAGATTATAAGAAGGCAAAAGCTTACTTTGTCTATACTTACAAACAATATAAAGATTGTACCGACAAGCTTATAGAGTTTTATAATCGCCGCGCTCGTAAGCTAGTAATTCTAGCTTAAGTAGACAAATCCGACGTATTTAAAGTAGACGAGGAGGAGGAGTTTCGAACTAATCCTTTTTTCGGTTTCGAATCTAGTAATTTAGCTATTAACTCTTTACCCTAGGACAAGGTCGAGAGGTAGTTATTCGAGGGTATAATTCCTATGGAGTCTTCGCTAGAGCAAATACGTTGATTTCTTATATCGAAACAGTACAATTACCCTATAATTACTCGAATAGTACTTAATTACTACTTAATTTCAGCTATAAGCGCTCTATCGGAACGAGTATTTAGTAAGGCAGGGAACCTAATATCACAGAAAAGGGGCTTAATTTCGAGCGAGAACGTACAGTACGTATTATATTTACAAAGTTAGGGTATTATATCGGATAGCAACGACAAGGTTAAAGTTAAAATTAATATAGAAGGTAGTATTATAGAGCGCTAGAATAGAATCGATTATTTTACTTAAATTAATATTATATTTATTCGTCTTTTATAGTTGTCTTTATTACTTTAAATATCACTAGATTTACCCTAAAAATGCTCCTAAAATGCCCTCAAAAGACCCCCAAAAAGTACTAAAATTAAGTACAATTATTAATATTTATCGATATCGTTAAATATAATCCGATCAATATCGGAATCGTCGAATATAATATCGATATTATATCGCGATAAATATCGCGATAATCCGATAAATATCGTATCGGCGCCCAAGTCTGCAATATCCTCTCCACTGTCGCCGTCTTGGCTTCTTACGTCTCGGCGGCTGCTCTTCCGCTTGACACCCGCGCTACTCTTGCCAGCGGAACCAACGCCGGTTCTATCTTCCGCTTTGGTGATGCGGCTGCTGCCAAGGCCCTTTTCTGGCAATCCGGTTCTTGTGGATTAAGCACTTATTTCCCTAACACCAAGTATGTCCTCCCCCATTTCACACAATCATCACTTTGAAACACACATCACCCTAACAGCCATCTAGCAAGAACCTCCCACTCGTGGCCATGACCAGCACCGTTATGAGCAAATTTGGTGCTTCCCAACACAACACTCTCTGCGGAAAGACTATCACCATGACCTACAAGGGTGTCACTCAGAAGGCTATCATCGCTGATACAAATGTCAGCGTGGATAACTCCATTGATATGACTTCTGATGTCTGGATCAAGTTCGGTGGACATGATGGCGATGGAACTCTCCTCAAGTCTTTGACTTGGTCTATTTCTAGCTAGAGGGCTTGTTTTGTACTGTAGGTATAGAGGCTCAGGCGGTAGAGCTGGGGAGCTGGAAAGGTTCAGCTTGTTTGCTTTTTTGGGGTTCTTGTGCTTGCTTTGTTTTGGGAGTAGAGAGCGAGCATTGATGGGGGTTTAGAATGATGTAGTCTGGGTTTCGTTTGCTGTCTTGTTGCATTTCTTGGTGCTGGGAGAAATTTGAGATAGACTTTGAACTTTTGAAGTTTATATGATGCGAAATTGATATTAGTTCAATTCATCCATGTTTTTCCAGTGAAAGTGAAAATCTTTCGAATTTCGACCCCTTAGCCGAGCGCAACGTGCTAGAACGTTAAGTCAGTGGAATCCAGTTGAGTAGTGGCACTTACTCAACTTGACTCGATTAGCGATAATGGCTATTTAATTTGACTTGCTAGGTAATAAAGTCGAGTTGAGTACGAATTGAGTAGTGAGAATTTAGCCGGCCCTCCTCAATGCAACACAAGCGATAGAATAACCGAGTGTTTGGGAGTCAGATATCCGGCGCCACGTGCTTCTAGCCAGCGATCATTTGGGTTAGGGCTGATATTATCACACGGAATAATAAGATACTCTTACTATAAAAGAGAACGTTATGGCAATAAAGCCAGGGAATAATTTTAGACAAGGACAAGGAAATGCCACTTAAAGGTATCGCATTTAAGGACAGACCTGGGCACGATATAAACGTTTTCATATTAGAGGTCCTACGATCGATATCGTATTATAAATATACTAACGATACGATATCGGTTTTTTAACGATATCCGATATAATATTGATTATTAGGACATGTGACACAGAAAATCTATAAATCCGGACTTGAACCAATTAGTATGCTTTATTGTCCCTAGCTCTACTATTAACACTACTACCGACATTACTACTATTATTACAAAACGCTCTAAATTTAAGTAAAATACTACTATTTGATATACTACTACTATTGAATTTTTTAGTCTACCTTATTTATCGTAAGAACGAAATACGTGTTATACTTACGAAGTTAGGGTAAGTCACGTAAGTGTTATACTAGAGAGTAATAAGGAGGTAAGGTAGAGTTTAATAAGGTAGTACTATTAAGCGATAGTATTAAATAGAAAGGTTGTTTTTGTTGTCCTTTTGTTCCTATCCCTTAAAACACCCCTAAAAACACCCTAAAATATACTAAAAATAGGTATAAAATATCGATATTATTACTCTTTTAATAATCGATATTAAAATCGTAGAATAATATATTACAATATATCGCGATATTTATTATAATAATCCGATACATATCGTTATTATACCTAGGTCTGTTTAAGGATAATTATTTTATACTAAGTACTTATACTATCTTAGTAATAAGATTAACTAATAGTTAGTACGTCTTCCTACTACGCTCTCGCTTATAGTTAGCGGAAGTAAGTATATTACGGAAGTAAGTGTATTATCTAACTAAACTATCTTTTACTAACGTTAATTTTTAAGCTATAAGCTTCTATATTAGCTTAAAAAGAAGCCCTTTATTAACTCTATAATATAGTAGCCTATAAGGTAAATATAGCTATAGCGTAGGAGGTACTATAGATAATTAAAGAGAGAGTACCTATAAGGTATAAAGTATATATTTTGTTAGGGCGTACGTATTATACCCTACTAAAATCTAGTATTACTACTTAGGTAGGAATACTAAACCTTGTTTGTATTATACGTAATTCGTCTTTAAAATACGTAGTCTTTTAGTATAGGACATTACTTAATTACAGCTACAAATTTATATTATTTATATGTTTTTCCGACCTATGGAAGTGGCTATATGTTGTAGTTAAGAGCCGTATTTCCGCGCCCAACAATGCACTTGCTTCCGCAATGCACTTGCTTCCACTGACTACAAGCGAGAGCGTAGTAGGAAGACGCACTGACTATTACTCAACTCAACTTAGCTCTGGGTGACTTGCAGTATTAGTCGAGTTGTTAACTTATTTTTATGACCGCTGACCGAATTAAATTCGCGCTCTCTCAAGAAATGCTCCATGTTTTAGCGAGAATGTTAAAGCGAAGAAATCAGATGTTTATTAAATCATCGCCTATAGCAAACCCCTGTACTAACACAATTCGCCGTTCTAAAAGATACACATCCTAGAGCGGACACAAGGGGTTAAATGATCACAGATCTAGGTTAGATCAATGACAAATCAAGATTTGTACTTCGGCTTTCATCGATTATGACACTTACACTGCACTTTTTAGACTGCTCACTTACTTCATTATATGACAATATCGTATTTTCGAATTTTGAACGGATAGATCTTTATTAATGATAGCTTACCTAAGCTGTTTTCTATATACATGAACCAGCTTTTATACCGGTGAGGGTATAAATTTCAATCTGATCGATTCTATTAACATATTGATTTCGTTATTATGAAAGGGGAATTATATCCTTTCACCTTTCGAGTATCTCTAAAAGAGTGTCTATCTTAAAAGTACTTTCGCTCTAACTCGAAGGTCCACCTATCACCTTCATTAGAACTGTATTAGAATCTTAGAATACCCATAACAGACGATAATCATAGTCGTCCCTTAAACATGCAATACATCCACTATATGGTATAGCCAACGGACTCCCATTCCTATTTCTAGGCTAAGAAAAGCTGTATTATTTCCGACGACCCTATTCTAGACTATGACATTTGTTCAAAATATAACATTTACCGCTTCCATAGCCGGTGACCATTTCATCCCATAGGAAAACGTAATCTTGCATCACGGCGTTGGGAATAGTCCACTAGACTCTTGCTGCAAAAACCTAGCTATAGTTCCGCCGCTTGCAAACTCCTAGAACTCCTGTCAACTGCACGCAACCATGGCCAAGCAGAGCGATTAGTCTTACAGACGGATTCTGGATACCTTCTAGGAAAGAATCTGAGAAGTTTCAATTAGAGAAATAATATATATTTTGTAAAGAGGAAGAGCTACTCAAATGTCTTATTAACTACTATTGTTCCATTCCATGTGCTCGATCTCCTTTACTGCTCAATACAAGTCCATACCCATACCGTTCTATGGAACAGTTCCTGCAAATATGTCATTGTTGTAGCCTAGAAGGTCCATTGGCGGGATGCTCAAACTTTGGCTTACAAGGTACTCCATACTTTGTAGTCTAATAACTCAGTCCGGTGGGGCCTTTGGTACTGGTAACGCAGTTCAAATTAGCTACTAGCACAATTGACACTTCATCTACCATTTTTCCTCGATGAAATCCTCGTCATCGAAGTCTAACCATCATTGAGTGAAACCCTGTTCTGGGATCAATAGCCTTTGATGATGTAATGTACTGTACCGACGAACCATACATATCCTACAGTATCGGGATATCACTTGCTCGTCTACGTTCTTAATCAGGTACAGTACAAGAAGTTTCATTAATCTTTCCGAGCCGTTTCTGCTTACAGTAGAAATTATACTAATTGTGTTCTCGCATCGAATTTGGCTGTTCGTACTTGGTACTCAGCTTGGCGGTTTCATCCTATCGCACTTTTCGGGTCGAAGGAAATACTGGTATTTTCACCCGTACTGTGGGAAATGTGTTCCCCTAAACCTCGCATAGGTATGTACATCCGGCTGTTTAGGTTTGAGGTATCCGCTTTTAGTCTTGGTTCACGACGATGGCACTACTTGATTGGTTGGTGCGGAGCAAGTCGGTCCAAGCCCCGTAGCGTGCCTAAGCAGTATTCCGATCGGTCCGATCGCTTAAACAGGAAATCGCGAAACTTGAAAACACGGATGTACAGTACATATGCGAGGTTGAGGGACTATCATAGACATGTTTTTGATGAGGGAACTCTACTCTTTGTTGACCTTTTGTAGCGTAATAAATTGACTCAAATGTCCAAGGTATATTCGGATGGCGGGGTTCTTGAGGGGTGAGGGTGTTAGACCTAGGGAGACTTTTGGACTCTGCCACTCCAAGATTCGGTGCTATCAACATGGATTTAAAGATTGATTTCAAAGAGGTTCAGCCTCGAATAGGCAGAGTAATTCGAGGAAGAATATTAATACGTAGGGGCCTTCTTAGGGCACTTGTGGCATTGATTCCATCGGATATTAGCTAACATTCAATTACACCTTCGGCCTCGAATCGCGTCGCGACTCGCGACAGTATCCAGCAATTCTTAGATCGATGGCTGCTCCGAAATGCTTCCAAGTTTTGTTCTATTTTTGTATATGTCACGTGTAACGCCGTTCTTTCTGAACATCTCGGGAAATCGGGATACAAAACGCCGGTGGGTACCGGCGGGTTTAGATATACCCAGGGAATCACCCAGAGCACCCAAAAGATTTTTAAATGCCGAAAAAAGCCATCCGCGCTGTCCTTGAAAGGGCGAACATTTACTTCGTACTTCGACGTAAAGGCTACTCCATAAAGTACTGGTAGGCACTGCCACGTTGGTCGTGATTCATGTGGGATGAAACTGTATTTCACCCGAACTGACGTCTCTGATTAAGTCATCCCGATGAAATGTGGGACGGAACCGTCGGGTCATGCCCACCCGCTCGGAATCCAGTCTTTATTGTCCATGAACTTCAACGTCTTTTTTGACTTTTGGGAACGGAATACTCCGTACCGCGTGCTCGTCGTATTGTAAGTAGGTGGGGTGGCCGCCAAGCCCCCAGTCCAGTCGGCTGCATGCATGTACGAAGTACGAAGTAAAGGGTCTGGACAGCTCGGGTCTCCCCCCCCCTTGTCACTTTCTGATATACCTCCACATGAATCGGACAATTCAATTGGCTTAGAGGGCTATAGCGTGGGGCTATACCCNTACCTATAACAACTCGTATACAGGGGGGGGGGCGACCCGAGCTGTCCAGACCCTTTAGGTACAAGTAGATGGCGGGGGCGGGATCACCCACGCATCGCTTATTACAGATAAGCCTGGATATAAGGCTACAGGATAGAAGTAAGGATAACCTTGTTTATATCCTTAAATTTTGGGTTTCCGAAGAAAGTCTTGGATTGATTGAATGGAATGAAATGATTTCAATTGCACCAAGTGTCCCGAAGGACGTCTGCAAGCTGCTTATTTCTACGACACATACACGACCCTGTTCCCAGTTCCATCCACCCACTTCCGATTCCTTTTGGTGTATATGCCAAGACCCTCGCTATAAGGAAAACTTCGGTTATATCCTTACGAAACTTGCCACCACGAATATCCTTATATCCATGTTTGTCTGTAGATAGCTTCAAAGCTCTGATCTGGATTTATTCACTGTGAACTGGAGCGTTAACTTGAGTCTTGAGAACCGATGGAACGGTAGAACAACTGTACCCTAGGTAATTACAACCGACCAGCAATATCAATATAAGTCGTGTGGTTCCCTGCGAGCTGCGAGCAGGCCATTTAAGTCGTAAAATCTACCCCCATCCACGTGGCATCTAGCTTTCGTCGTTGTCGGAAGTGGAGTGATTTATTTTTGTAATATGATACGACAGATACGAGATTCTCGGTCACCTACTTCTACGAGTACCATCGTCATCGGCCATGCGGGGGATCCGCGGCTGTACTGTAACGGCTGGGGAAGCATGAGTCGGTCGTACTTCCTCCCAGGCGTAACAAACGTCAATCTTTAGTGGGTATACAGGGGATGATCTTTCAGTGGAAAACAGGGCTAGCACGCCCATTGAATTTTACGTTTGTTACGCCAGGAGGACGGGAAGTACCTAAATGAACTTACACAAGGATACTTTGTGGCGCTTACCTCGTTAGATACAGCGCTTCCGACGTTTGCTTCGAAGTACGTAGGAAAAGGATATCTCCTGACTTTTGATGCGGCTCAATCCTTTGAGGATTATCGGTTACAAGAGCCCAAAACATGTACGGGACAGAAAAGCGAAGCTATTTATAATCGCAAATATTCCTCAAAGTCAGAATGCATGACTTGAATTGCAACCAATGAAGGTGTCTACTAGCCTTCTACCGGATCCTTCCCCAATGGGTAGTTTGCGGACTACTCACAATTCAGTATACGTCGAAGTACTTGCCCGTGGGCTCAGAGCAGGGTTAAGATTGTGTCCTGCGTCTCACGTCCCCACGAGGCTCTGAAAAGCAGTGATCCGCATAAGAATTGCCAAGAGGCGGATATCTTGAGCTCAACGACCGAAGGTTACTTGTATCCCAGGCGAAAGCAGCGCACGCATGACTTCCACGAAAGAGGCGATGAGATCCTTGGCCATGTTTTGTTAGGCATACCCAAGGCCGATGTGTTGTAGACATATTGCGGCGGTGTGAGAGTGCATCGAAGTGGGACAGACGGTCCAGTACAGTACAGTACATATCTATATAAGGGCTCCCACATCTCGAGATTGAACAGCCCAACAGCCAGCAACTCGAGCACATCAAAAACCACTCTTCTCAAGATCAACTTTCCAACAGAAAACTTTCAATATGAAGTTCACCATCGCCCTCACTGTCCTTAGCGTCATCGCCGCAGCCTCTGCTCAAGCATGCACTGGCAGTTTCGGTAAGTCTCCAATCGCAATGTGTACCTCACATATGATCTGATCGCTAATTTCCACTCAGGGAACTGCGCCAGCTCAGTTGGAAGACCCTGCTGCGCGGGCCTTAGTTGCCAGCCCGGCCGTGGTGGGCGCGGAATGCTTTGCCAATAGAGCCTTGAGTGTAAGTCCATACCTAAGGAAGCGGCTGATGTTAGCCTAAATCAATATGCTAATAGAAAGCAGCAGAGACGTCCTTCAATTTGGCTACGGTGTAACGGATTATGAATGGAATGAAATGGGGCTTATCCGGTTACTGAATACTTTCCCGCTATATACTGTACTTCAAGCAATTTGGAACTTCTCCTCTTTGAGGTTGCTTGAATCACAGATAGTTCACGGTATATAGTTCAGCCAACCAATTAAAGTACCAGTAACCCCCGCATAATTTCATAAAACTTATGTTATATCCAAATCTCAGTGATTCAGAAACCTGCATCCTCAGGGTATAAAAACCCCTTTAGATTATTATCCTAATACAAATTAAATAATACAAATTAAATACTTCGAAACAAACGTTTCATCACCAACTTTGTCCGTATAAACTGCCTTACACCCAAAGATCGAAGTATTAGGTGACTCGGGATGTGCAGGTGTAACCTTTCAAGACTTCCCATGATGAAAACTCGGAACAGTCAGATACAAGAATAGCCGAAGCTTGCTAGCGCTTTGTTATTTCTCATTTGCCTGCGACTAAGCTCAAAGCAAAACCAGCCATCCAATCTCTTACCCAGACCTGGGCACGATGGAACGTTTCTATATCGGAGGTCCTACTCGATATTATATCGTAAATAGATTAACGATACGATATCGGCTTTCTAACGATATCTGATATAATATCGATTATCGTATACGTAATATAGAAAAACTAAAACCTAGACCCTAACTAATTAGAGTATATAAATCTAAGACCTACTATTAATATTACTACTAGATACTTAAAGAGTAACTAACTATTTAGTTTTTTATTTATAATAATTATTTATCTAAGAATTCTAAAGACTTATTGTAAAATTAGGTTACGTTTAGTTATATAACCGACCGCCTTTTATTTATATATTAGAGATTTTCCTAAAAAGCCTCTATAAAGGCCCCTATTAAGGCTCTAAAAATATACTAATTTTAAGTAAAAGATATTAATATTAATACTTTTTAGATAATTAATATTAGAATCGTAGAATAATTTATCGCGATATATTACGATATATATCGCGATAATCCAATATATATCGTCCTCGTGCCCAGGTCTGCTCTCACCTCAGCAGCAAAAGTGTCCCTTCAGATCAGAGAGATGGGCTCCCGACGAACAAGAGAAGTGGTAGACTTGGCTTTGGAACTTGTGAGACATGCACGCAAAACCGACGACGCCAAATCTGCAACTTATCTAATCCACCGGGAAGTGGGGTACAGAATTTGAGCGAAAGTGGGTAAATGGAATGGGTCTGACGGGGTCATATTGAGGCTCAAATGCTTGAAAAGGCGGCCTGGTTGGCTCAACGAACCTCCTTTCTTAGGAATGACGTCACCGAAGTGGTCACTCTTCTCCAATTTGGGGTGCACGCTTTCACCTCACCTCCCACTTCTGGAAAGGATGAGTGAATCGATACATAGGATGATGCTTGGATTCCCCTTGGTAACTTGAACAAACTCAAGGGAATCTCAATTTGATGTTTTTCCCACTAGATTTCCCAGGCTCTAGTCTAGAACATCTGTCGGTTTAAGAAGAAATTAATTTGTACCTGGTAAATTTGGGGAAATTCAACTATTGTCTCGGTCTCCATACTTTCTCCCATAGTCATGGATCAGTGAGATATTAATCGGTGTTATAGACTGGGTATAGGGGGTTAGTCACGTGTTACGTTTCCACGTGACTCTGGCCTTTTCCCTTATCTAATTCCAAGCCTCCTCGAGCGTTTTCAACCAATAGACTTTGCCCTATTCTTTACCCGATAATATGTCTGTTCTTAATAGTATAAAACTTTAAAAACAATACGTTCTAAGGGATAAACCTTTCGAGTTATAATCTCTATAATAGGCGAACTATTTATTAAAGTATATAACTATCTGTTTCTATTTAAGATCTAGTGTTTTATATAACCCTACTTTTAGAAGGAAATACCTTTTAATAACGCCTTATATCCTAAATAACTTTATAACTTATTAGCTTTATAAAGTTATCTCTATTCTACTAGTATATATTAGTACTAGTACTTATAATAATATTTCGTAAGCCCGCTAGAGTAGTAGAGATTAAACTAGGCTAGCGTAAGAACAAAATAATCACTTAATTAATTAGTAATTAACTAAATCATAATTAATTTAATTTAATTTAGATTAGGAACTTTAGTTAATTAAATAGATTAAGAGGTATTTATTTAATTAATTTAATTAGATTAATAGACTATTAATAGTATATATTTTAAAGTACTAATAGTACACTTATAGAAGCCTTTAAAAGGCTAATAAAGAGGTTAATAAAAGGAAAAATATAATAAATAATAGATTATAGATTAACTTAGTTTTTAAAGACTAAAGTTAAATTTAAGGGTCTCGCTTAATCCTTTATCTTTATCTTACTCTATAAAGTAACCCTAGCTCTTAAAGCTAAGTATTACCTCTAAAGTATCCTTAGAGAGCCTATTTCTATCCTTTAATACTATTCTAGTAGCCTAGCTAAAGAACCTTTTACTTAAAGCTAAAGTAGCTAGTATTTATAAATACTTCCTTACTAAAATAAATAGAACCGGATAATTAGGCCTATTAGCTATCTACTAAGCTAGGGGCTAAAACTATAGGCTTAATTAGTATATATTTAAAAAGAAAAGTACTTATAAAAGAACTACTTATATCTTTATTTACCCTTCGCTCTTTAAAGTACTTATCTAGCGGATTATTTATCTCCTATTCCTTTACCTTTATATAAAGGTCGAATATCTCGTACTCTCTATTACTATTAGAAGTATTAGAGTCCCCTCCTTCTATAGGTAACTCGGTATTCTATAGATTAAGCTTTAAACTAATAAAATAATAAGATATTAGTTTATATAATATTAATAAAATATTATTTAAATAAAAAAGACTTACTTTTATACTTTTATCTAAGAGCCTTATAGATATCCCCTCTAAAGCCTATAGAGAAGCCTATTTACTCTAGACTATTTTACTTAACTCTTAGATTAAGAAAAAGGGCTATATAAAGAGCTCTATTCTTAGAAATAAGGGCTCCTTATTTAGGAAAGTACTTCCGAAGCTTAGCTATACCCTTGTTTATAGAGTTAATAAGGGTTCTTTTCTCCTAATTATAATAGGTTAGTCTTTAATATATAAAGAAGAGAGAAAAGAAGAAAGTTTTATACTATACTTTTCTAAAAGGAATTTAAGTCTCTTATATATCCTATAAATATAAGGGACTAAATAGTAGATAGTCGAATACTTCTCTCCTTATAGCTTCTTTATTATAATAATAAAGACCTCTAAAACCTCTAGAATAGCCTCTAAAAAAAACCTTCTCTTAATTTAAAACTATTAGGTTCTTATTCTTAAAAACGTCTATAGTACTAATAGTAATAATAGTATTAATAGGTCTAAGAAGAGCTAAATAGTTAAAGAGTATATTATAAGTACTAGACTACTTAGTTTTTTAGTCTAAAAAGGATTAGCTAAGTAAGAGATAAAGGGGAAGACTTACTTAGTTATAGTCTTATTTTATACTTTATATATAAAGAGGCTATTTAAGCCTTTAGAAGCCTAGAGTTCTCTCCCGAGTACTTAAGCCCTATTATAACCTTCCTAATCTTCTTCTAAAGTAAGATATCTATTATAATTAATATAAAAGACCTTTTAATAGTTATTAAACTTACTAGGTTTCCTAAAAGTCTCTTATTTAAGCTCTTCTCTCTCTATTTAAGTAAAGTCCTCTTCGCCTATATTATAGGCTAAATAGTCTCCTTTTAATATCCCTTTTAAGATATCTTAAATAATAAGGTTAAGTATATAAGTAGTATAAGATATATCTCCTTAAAACTTATAGCCTTCTAGGTTATAGTACCTTATAAAGAAGGCTAAAAGAGTATCGTTCGAAGAAGCGTTATCCCTTATAATACTAAAAGAAGTATTAGCTTAAAAGACTTATAATTAAATAAAGGGGTAATAAATAAGGAATACTTTCCTAGTAATATTATACTCTATATTAAAGAGACGTAGTGTTTTAAGGAGAACCTAGTATATATAAAGCCCTAAGTGTTTTTTAACTAGTAGCTTTAAAGCTAATAGATAATTCTTAAGCTTAAAGTTAAGATTTAAGTAGTAGTTAAATAAAATAGTTAATATATATAATATAAATATAAATAAATATTTAAATATTAAAGGATTAAAATAACTTATATAGTAACTCTAAGATACCTATCTTAGTTTATAGCTATCTAAGCGTCTAGCGTAAGACTAAAGGACCCTTAGGCTAAAGAGTACTCTTTAAGTTAGCTTATAATAGCTTCTTAGCTACTATTATAAAGCGAAAAGAGCTAGTTTATAAGTAACGTCCTATAAATAGGAGGGTAACCTCTATTAGAGTAATTAGTACTTGTTTATATATAAAAGGAGGACTTACTTACTCTCGAAGATACTCTATAAGCTCTTTAAAAGACAGAGAACAAAGAGCTCGAAAGCTAAGATTATTCTTAATAATAAAGCTTAATATAAGCTTTTTAAAGGTCTCCTTATTAAAGGAGGGCTCTAAAGGCCTTTTATAGCCTCTAAAGAAGACCTCTAAAGGTCCTTAACTTTACTCGGAATTAACTTCTAATAGTAATTAGTATATAACTTAGATAAAAGGGGTAGAAACTCGCTTACCTATCTCTTCTCCTTTAAGGATAGCCCTTATAGGAACCGACTTATAGCTATAGTAAAAGTAAGTTATATAGTTACTTATAAACCGATTAATAGCCTAGTTATACTAGATCTTTGTATTAAGAGGTTAGTTAAATTAATATTAAATTAAATTAAATTAATATAAAAAGATATATAAATATTACTTACTAATAACCTCTTTAAAGGTATCTAACTATTACTGTCCTTTAGCTATTCGGGTCCTCCTTAGGTAGATTAAGCTCCTTTTTATAAAGGCCTCTTCTAAAAAGAAGTAGTTACTTACTTAGATTAAGTGTAAAGTTAGCTAAGTTTTAAGTATAAAATAAATAAGATATAGTAAGTTTAAGTATAAGTAAGGCTATAAAAGGTAGAGTAGATAAGAGTAATAGGTAAAGAATCGTTAATTAATTAGGAACGTTCCTAATTAATAGGAATGTCTATATAACTAAGGAACGTTCCTAATTAAGACAAATACGTAAGGAGGTACTCTCGCTTAGCGAGTACGCGGTACCCCGGGCACCCTCCGAGCCCTCGGTCCGTAGGTCCGATATATCGGCNTAAACAATTAAACTTAATTAGGAGGTTAAGTTGATTAGATTAACTAAGATTAGGACCCTACTATTTAATCTAATCTAATCAATTTTTACGCTGAACTGGGCAAGGTAAACTCTGAATACCTAGAATCATATAACGAGTCACAAACCCATAATTTTGAAACAGGAAAGATCAACTGGAGAGCAAGAGGGGTAATTTGAACAGTAGTTCTTTTAAATCCTCTTTCCTCTGATAAGATTGTGGATACACCGCAAAACCTTTCGGCTCACCAAAATCACGTGGAAGGGGGATTTTAAAATTGAAGAGATATCCCAAAACATCGCACCCACGGCTTTTGATATCAAGATAATTCAGATAAAACCATCCGGAATTGAAGGTTTGGCACAGTGCTAAGGGTCTTTTATATTCGATTTCGCATCCGTGTCAGTTTTAGCACAATCAAGACGGACGTCAGGAAAGAAGCGGAAGTTCGATACGTGCTTTTCTCAGCCAAATTATGAGGTGCTGGCTCACGATAAGTCAAAAAGAGCGGGAGGCACGCTGAGTAGCGTTGGATACTAACGAAAGCTCTGGAATCTCAATTTCGAGAATATACATTTCACGATCTCATCATGTTAACAATATTAACGTAGAAGTGAGTAACAACTTTGTTGTATTCCATAGAATAAGAATAAAAAGATGCATCCCAAGATCCCTCACAGACATAAATAGTGACGGAGAAACAACGCAATCATCATTTACTATAGCTCGATGCCCTGCGGCCCCAACCTCCATCAAACATTCTTCAAGTAAGATTTCCGACTTATTGAATCTGCTCAAGAATCGAAGCATCGGTAGGAGCTAATTTTATCTCCCCACCCAATTGCATCCAAGTCAGCAATTCCTGGAAAGCGAATGTTAACGAGCTGATCCCCTGAGCAGCCGGAGTCCCTAAGAAATGTTAGAAACATGTTGTGAATAAATCTGCGTAAAAGGATGTGTTTACTCAAAGAGATCGCAATGCCCAATATTAGGCCCAACGGAGCTGACAGCGTCATTCCACCCATTGGAAAGATAATCTATAGTGTAAAGGTTAGCTTTTGATATATACGATCTCGATTTGGAATAATAGCCTTGCCACGTACAACACTGTCCAGGGGCTGATTCTAAGGGTTCATTACGGCCAGTCCAGTTTGGATCCATGGTAATGTAGAGGACAACGTTAGCTCTTGCTATCAAGGTCCTCGGTTGGAGTGGATTGATGGGAACATTTCCAGCTCTTTCTGCGGGGAGGATGGTTTTTGAAAGAGCGTTGAAAGCGGCTAGGAGCTCTGGGCTTTGTGGTGGGATGTTGAGCTTCTCAACGTCTGTGTGTGTGATTTGGCGTGGAAAGGCGACAGTAACCGTGGCCAAACCAGCAGTCATAGCAGAAAGTGTGAACTTCATTCTTGTGGTGGATGATTTGAAATTGAGAATTGATTAAGATGATTTTGATGGGGATGATTCTGGAAATTGGATGAGGATGCAGTGTATGAGGATGTGAGGATTTATATGGACATTCCAGCGTACCTTCAGTAAAGTACAGTACTTGAGTATTACCTGATTGATTGACGCAGGTAATATCAAAGATGCTTCGTATCTTTGATCTTCGCAGTTCCGGTTATAGATACATATCTGACAATTCTTGAGGGATCGTGGGGAATCCAGTAACGTGACTTCAAGCGGCTACTTCAACGGTATCGTGAGGATAACGTCTAGATTGAACTGAATCAATTAAGCTTAATTGTCAACCTTTTTACATAGGTGCTGCCAGCTGGATTTCTACATGCGAATAGACTTCTCCTGGCGATGTACGTTTATTTGTTCTTGGGGATCGTTTACCAAGACACATTTACAATTCAGCGCTATATCTTCGCATTTTATTCGTGCATCAAAATTCTATTCGCAATACACAGATTGTTTTCATTTCTCAGGACTTGCGGTAAGGTACACTTCCACCTTACGTGCATTCTAACATGATGTTTTGTTTTGATATTGGGTTCGATTTGTTAAGCGAGAATTGAACATGCTTCTTCCCTACAGTGTTGGCCCGTCCACGTGTTTTCCAGTCTGCGTGTTTAAACCCCCTTCAAACGGGTCGATTGCATAAACTGAGTTGGACCGTGTTTAATATGAAGATCGGCGTGTAGTCAGGGCCTGCAGCCGGATACCAACGGTAGGTACGCAAGTTGGATTGGCGTTTTTCGATTCCCAGACGGGCCTTACCAGAACCGTCATTTTTTAAAGATTTCAGGATTAACAATAATCATTCTAGTTGATGTGCCCTGATTCTCAGTACCTGGTGGTACCAAGAAGTGAGAAAACTTTTAGAACCTTGGCGGACCTCTATTTGCTTACATAACCTCCTCGAAATGCAACACATGGTACCCTAGCCCAAGCCCGATTAATGATATATGAAGCTACCGTGATATAGACTAGGCTACAGAAAATTGGGATTATGAAAATGGGTAACAAGCAGGGAAAACCTTCCATAATCTTGGAAACTGGGAAAATCAGTGAGTACTTCTTTGCGCGATAGTGCCTTAATGAGATCAGAGGTAAAAATCAAATACAAAAAATGGGATCTTCCTGGGTTGGTTGAGCCAGACCCGTAAACCTTAAGGTTGGAACTGCTTTTCATCGTTTTGCACCCCATTTAATACGACGAGAAAAGTCACGAGTCGAAGATGTCCGCCTTCCCCTGAAATTGTAATGACAACTCACATGGCGATTACTGTGGTTACATATCGTGACGTAAAAACCGTCCTTGAGTTGTACTGGCTTCACGATTGGCACAACTACTTTCGATCCAAGCCATCTTGAATATCGTGCTCGAGTAAGCAACTAGATACTGAACAGAACTAATCGTAGGTCAGATGTTTGGGTGCACCAAATGTAGGACTAGTCTGAGCTTCATAGCCTCCTTTGGGCCTTATATGTTAAGTAAAGATATCCTTTTTATTGAGGTTCGAACCTTGTTTAGCTCACAATTGCACTGCAACACGAATTCGTTCAGCATGAAATGTTATTGGGGTTTTATGATGCCATAACTCAAAAGTAATCAATAATTTGGCTCGGGAACAGTTCATCTTCTGCAAAAGGCTTTACCAGTGATGCAGCAAGGACATCTTGGCAGCATTCCACACCTGTAAAATCAAGGCAAAGGCAGTTGCGAGCATTGTTTGAGCCCTGGAACCATCGAGGGGTGAAATCTTTCTATGAGCTTTTGACTTAATCTAGAAACCGTATCCTGTGTCGTGCACAAAGGCTTGTCGTAAGTTGACGTGCCATCAAGGCTTCAAAGGGTAAGTGCAGGTAGCCACCATTACAATTACCTCTGTATATAAGATTTCAAGTATATTAAACTTAAGAATAAGCTATATTACTAGATCGCTAAAGTAGAATAGGTTTCTAGTATAATTAAAAGATAATAGTAGTCTACTAGATATAGTATTCTTAATGTTAGGATAAGGGTCTTAGCGAAGACTCTTACGTCCTTAATTAGTAAGGGATAGAACTTGTGTTACGTCGTATTTCCGCACAGCCATGCTAAGCCAAACGGCGAGAGCCGCATACGCATTTGAACCTCACTGTCAGGGTGGAATATTAAATAGATTGTCCGTAAGGAGAGAAGGAGGGACTCCCGCGGTGGAACTACGTAAGTATCTACAAATAACCCTGTTGTAGAGGAATATCACGTGCAAAACGATATACTATAAAACTCGAAAGCGAACCTTCATACTCACCTGCACGCATACGGCTCTTTACACCTACGCAGCCGCACTTCCACCTGTCGAAAAAATATCTAAAGAAGACTAATTTATACGCGCAATTAAGACTTGTTCTATCCTTAAGTTTTATATCTTTCTAACCCGTAGAAGTGCCGCTAAGGAGCCGTATACGCTACGGACGAGATTTCAAGTTTTAGTATTCCTACTAACTTNGGATTATAGAGTCTCTTTAAGAAACCCGAGAAACGAGGAATCGAGGATTAAATCTATATTAAGGCTCTAGTATACTACTAGATTATAAAACTCTATAATATAATTTAATTAAAGTAAATTCTATAAGTTATTAAATCTTATAGATATACTTTAAAATTAAATAGTTTCTTATAAATAATATAATTATAAAGATTTACTAGGTCTATATTATCTTCTAATCCTTTTAATAAATATAATAAGATTTATTAGCGAAGAATAAATTACTTTACATTTTTGTATTAATTCTAGCGTAAAGGTATTAAATAATATTAAGGTATTTAATTTTACTAATAAAATAAAATTAATAATAGCTTATTTATATTATAGAGTTATAGACCCCTTTTAGTATATTAATCGATAGTTTATATTTTTTGAATTAATAAGAATATCCCTCTTAATATAAAGATCTTACGCGAAGTTTATAGATATATTCGTAAGTATTTAGAGACACTAGACTTTAAATATAATAAACAGATATAGGTTATCTTATTAAATTAGGAAAAATAAAAAGTCGAATAGTAATCTAAGTATGTTAATAAGTACTATTATAGTATTAAGTATTATATATAAATAGAAAGATAGATATTTATTATTACTCGTTATATATTATAAGTACTAAAAGAAAGGCTTATTATTAGTTTTTATTTTATATTTTACTAGCTAGCTTTAAGTACTTATAACTTGCCTATATACGAGAACTACTCCTAATTCTAGGCTAGTATATCTAGCTAATTAAGAGGCTCGATTTATAGAAAGAGTACTTATAACTTACCTATATATAAGAACTACTCCTAATTCTAGGCTAGTATATCTAGCTAATTAAGAGGCTTAATTTATAGAAAGTAAGCTATTAGTACCCTTGGCTACGTACCCCTTTTAGGGGTAATAAGAACTAAAACTAGGTCTAAAAACATACTAAAATCCTACTAAATCGTAAGGTAAGCCTTCTAGTAAGGGGATCGTAGGTAGGATAAAAAAGAGCTTTAAAATTTAATATATAATAAAGTAGTAGTATTAATAAAGGAACTATAATATACTAGGAGGATAGAGTTATATACTCCTCTTTAGCTAAGTAAGTATATCTTCCTTATTTATTATAAACCCCTACTATTTATTATTACTTGTTATATATTATAAGTACTAAAAGAAAGGCTTATTATTAGTTTTTATTTTATATTTTACTAGCTAGTTTTAAGTATTTATAACTTGCCTATATATAAGAACTACTCCTAATTCTAGACTAGTATATCTAGCTAATTAGAAGGCTCGATTTATAGAAAGTAAGCTATTAGTACCCTCGGCTATATTAAGTAGAGTAAAAGGAAACAGCTATAAAAGATAATACTAAAAAAACTAACTAATAAGATAAAACAAATTAGGGCCGACCCTAAAAGAACCTCCTACTTAATAGACGCTAATTCGCGATACTAAGCCTAAAATATCCCTTATATACGTCTAAAAACTACCTACTAAGACGTTAAATATCGTTCTTAGATAGGCCTATATTATAAGCCCTCTAGGCCGTACTATACCTAGGACTATAACCTAAATAACCCTTGGGATTACGTATACTAATACTCTAAAGGTAATTACGAAGTATACTAATATAAAACTCCCTAGTAAATAGTCCTTATTCTATATAAAAAAGTAGTACTATAAGAGGTTATAGATTAAGATTAAATAGATCTAAAAAAGCTAAGATAAGATATATAGAGTCCTAAGTACGTTCTAGTATAATATTTATATCTTTATACTTAGTATCCGCCTTACTTATATAAAGGAATACTATAGTAAACTTATTACGTAGGCTAAAAGTAATATTATAGCGTTAAAGCTTTTAGTATAAAAAAGAGGGTATATCCTATAGTTCTAAAACTAAGTAAGTAAGCTCTTTTATATATAAAAAGATAGTAAACGCTAGTTTAATTACTACTTTAAAATTTAAGTAATTAAACTATCCTATAAGTACCTAGTAAGGTTTTTATAGAATTAATATAATTCGCTATACCTATTTATATAAAAGTAGTTCAGCCTTATAGAGCTCCTAAGAACCCTACTCTATATAAATCCCTTTTATAATACTATATAAATACTAGTTGTCGAAAACCTAGATATCCTATCTCTTTTATATATAATATAATCAAATTATAGATAATCTTACTATAATTAAACTTACCTTAAGGCCTCCCTAGAGCCTATTTATCCTACTAGTCGCCTTTACCGCTACCTAGTTTACTAGACTTAAAAGATCTATTAGCTATAGTAGGTATAAATTAGAGACCTAGAATAACTTAAAAGATTAAATATATAAATTATAAACCTAGTATATAATAGAAGATAAACTTAAATACTAGTACTTTATAACCTTTTATAAGAAACTACCTTATATACTAAATACTATATAATCGATTAAAGAAGCTCGAGGGAGAACTATAAAAGTAAGTACTAATTAGCTATTATATTATATAAATTCTATAAAAAAGTATTAGTAAGTATATTTTCTTTACTAGTAATCTAAGTAAATAATATTTTAATATCTATTTAAGCTGTAGTATAAAATAGCTAGCGAAGTAGTCTATTTTAAAATAAATACTTTAGTTATTATTTAATAAGCCTAATTTAAGTAGCTATATTATTTATATAAACTACTACCTTTTTTTAAGCTTATTTAGGTATCTACCTCTTAAATAAGGCTTATACTACCTCGATCTTAAATATATTAATATTAAAGACTAAGTCCTTTACTATAGAAGGAAGAGGTAATTATAGTATTTAATCTTTAACTAGAAGGTATATATAATTACGCTAATCTATATATAATTTATTTATTTCGAGGTAAAAGGTACCTAGGCCCTAAATAGAGGTATTATAAAACAAGTAGATAAAGTCTTACTACTTATTAAAGAAAGAAGTACTATTAAACTATAAGAGTATCTGGTTCTACTATATTAAATCCGCCTTAACATCTAAGCTTAACTACTATTAAGCTATATAGTATAGCTATCCTAGCTAGGTATAAATAAACGTTTAAAAGTTATAGTAGAAAACCTAGCTTAATTATACTACCTTTATATAAAATAAGAGTAAACCTATTAAGGATTCTAACTCCTTCTATGTAATACTATCTTAGATAATAAATTATATAGTTGTCTTTTAGATTCGTATAAGTTTATCTAGTAGAATTAAGGCTATAAAGGTATTAGTATTTATTTAAAAACCTAGAAGTTCTATAATTATTCTTTTAACGTTCTTTAATAGATTAAGAGAAATACTAAGTACTTAAGTTAGTTATAAATATAGCTTGTCCTACTCTTTAATAAACTCTAGAGTAGTTTATACTTTAGTAAATATAGTAAATTCGTTATTTAAGTAATATAATAAGAACCTTTATTTATAAAGATAAAACTGAACTATCTACTCAAGACCTTTAGTAAAAAGGTTAAATATAAATAGTACTATAGCTAAACTAAAAGGTAGAATTATATATATATATCTTATACTATTCTACTTAAAACCTAAGGTTTATTATATATTTAGTATAACTAGGACTATCTTAAAAGTATTTAATATATCCCTCTTAAATATTATATAGCCTTTACTAGTAGTATAAACTAGGTCTAAAACCTTATTAAAAGTAATATATTTTAAGTAGGCGTATTTATTTAGGATATAAAAGTTAATAGAATTATTATCTAAAAAAGATAAGTAATAGATTTAACACCTATTACTATTTAGCTTAGGTTTTAGTATAAAACCTAGCGGCGAAATAATAAAAGGATCTCCCTCCTAAAGAGTAACTTTCTTAACTAATCCTTATTATAAATCCTTCTTAATTTTTAATACTAGGAGCTTAGGGAATTCGAACGTAGATAAGAGGTTTAGTAAGATTTAATATATCCGCGGACCTTTATAACCTATTTAAGCTTTATATTAAAGGATATTATTAATTATATCTATAAACCTAGGGTTAAAATACTAACGTAATAGTATATACTACGCTATTAGGCGTAAAAGTAAAGGTAAATTTACTAAAGGAGGTCTTAATATATCTATAATATTAAATAGAACTAGTATATTTATAGAAGGAGGTATAGAAATATAAATATAAAATAGTAAAAACTAGTATAAAAAAGTAGAATTATTTTATAACTTTTATACTATCTACTATTATTATACTCCTATACTAAAACCTTAATCCTTTTTCTCTACCTTTATACCTTTTATATCCTTACTATTCTTATTATCTAAGTATATTCGAACGTAATCCTTATTTATATAACCTAAGCCTTTTATAGCTCTCTAATATACTTATTTTAACTTATCTCTCTCCTTTAAAGGTTTATCTAAAGACTTCTTATAACTACTTTATTCTAGAGACTCCTTACGTCTTATATAGTAATATCGATCGACCTAGTTATATAGAATCTTCTATTTTATCTCTTTATAAAGCCCTCCTTAATTAATAACGTACTTATACTAGTATAATACTAATTATACTAATTTAAACTAGATCTATACCTCTACTAGCTCGAATACCTAGATAATATACCCTACTAGCTAAGACGTAAGATAGGCTTTTAGAAACTTAGGGCTAAATAACTCTATTATATATAATAAGTAATTTAAGAAATAGTAGTACTACTTTATTAGACTCGAACTAAAATACTTAATCGACTTCTTATTACTAAGAACTAGAGTATTTAACTCTATATTAAAAGATAACTTCTCCTTATCCTTATATAATAGAACTCTTTAATCTAATATATATAAGTCTACTACTTTAAAAGTTTTATAAATAATTTAAATAATATACTTATAATACTCTAGAAAGAAACGCTCTATAGTTCTTACTACTAAAGGGGGTAACGTACTAAGATCTCCCTCTAATTAATTAAAGTCTTATATACTAAAAGGAGGCTATCCTCTAGTAGAGGCTACTAAACTAAGTAAACTAGCTATATTTCCTTATCTCTTATAAATATCCTCCCGATTAAATCGATAATACTCTCTATCCCTACCGTAGTTATAGCTATAACGTTCCTAGCGTTTAATACTATAATCCCGGCCTCGATAGCCTCGATTAATACTATAGTCTCGATACTCGTAGTTATAGTATTTATAGTCTTAATACTCTCTTTAATAACCTACCGGTTCTTTTAAAGGTTTAATATCTCTCTAGTATCCTTTAATTCTATATTATTATCTTAGAATATACTCTTAGGTATATCTAACTCTCTCTTTCTCGTAGTCCTAGTTACTATAACGTTCTTAACTATAACCCTACTCTAATTTACTTAAGTAAAAGTTAATACTATAATAATCTATATCTTAATAAGAAGATCTTAAATAAAAGATATTATAAGCTTATTAAAACCTAGAACAGCTATAGGGAGGAGGAGTACAATTACCTTAATAGCTATAAGGAGACTCTATATTAGCTTCGCCTATAGAGGGACTATCTTTACTACTAGTACCTCTAGTAGCTCTAGTAGCTACTATAGTATCTTCTACCTTAAATCTAGCCTATTACTCTACTATAGCTACTACTCGCGCTACCTAGATACAATCTACTAGTATGTCTTCTACTAAACTATCTTCTACAACTTTACGTCGAACCCGACTCTTAGCCCGATTAGTAGCCTTCGTAGTAGCTCCTTTATAAACGAAGGCCTACGCGGCAAGGCTAGGACGTAGACCCCGCCTTAAAGGTATATTAACAGGCTTATTATTATTATTATAATATACTAATAAAAAAGAGCTTTAAAATTTAACGTATAATAAAGTAGTAGTATTAATAGAGGAACTACGATATACTAGGAGGGTGGAGTTATATACTCCTCCCTGGCTGAGTAAGCATATCTTCCTCATTCACTATAAACCCCTGCTATTATTCGAAAGAGTATGGTGATTTCATTTTCAACAAGAGATACTCAAACAACGATAACAAACAGTCACTCTCCTTTCTTTCCTTCTCCCTCCCCTTCTCCCTTCCCGTCTCCTCTCACCCCACCTTCCTGCGCTTGAACGCTGGTAACAGTTAGCTCTGATATAAACAAGCAAACAATTCATTGGTAATGAACTGATAGAGACAGGACTGCGGCACCACAGTTCGATGTCCAACGACACCAATAGCTTGAGGCAGTAATTGTAGGAAAAAGACGACACTTACACCTGAGATGATTGCACTGGGGGTGGGGGAGGAGGAGGAGGAGGAGGAGGAGGAGGTGGAGGTGGTGGTGGTGGTGGTGGTGGGGGTGCCGGAGCTGCTGCTGCTGCTGCTGCGGGTGGTGGTGGTGCCGGTGCTTGGGGTCGGGGAGGAGGCAGGGCCGGGACGTATCGTCTCGGGTAAAAAAAACATATCTCCCTAAGAAATTGCTTGTTAGCTGGCAATCTGCTAATGGAACGCTAATTTCCTTACTCGAGGGTCCTCCTGTGGAACGTTAGCAGCATATTCTGAAGATATGGTGGGGATTTGAATACATACGGGCGACGGGCCTTGACATACTTGACCACCTTGGTGGGACCTGGTGCCATATTGAACTTGGTGTCTAAACAGCTGATAAGCATCCTGCGGCATATTTTGTGAGGGGAAGACTAACGGGTTGCGGTTGGTTGTGTGGAGCTGGTGGTGGTATTTCAGAAGTACTGAGCTTGTTAGTGATGGGACTGAGAATCAGGGGGTAATTGCTGATGCTTACCGTTTTGTTCAGGTGGGCCTGAGAAGAAGAGGAGAAGAAGTAAGATCGATGGATTTTGCTCAAATATATCTTTCTGTTTAGCGTGGTGGTTGTTGTGGCTCCACTTTGATAAGCGAGCAGACCCCCCTGTCACCGGGTAACGACCACTCCAGACCCTCAAACTTTCACGTTTCCATTGGTTGTCAAGACGATAAGCATGTCCCTATATACACGAGGAATCAATACGGATACTGGAGACTATTCAGAAGTAATCGCTCTGGGAGTAAGGATACAACAGTGTTTCTGCTCCTTATCGAATCACTTTCGATTCCGAGAGTTCCCCTTGAGAATACAGACCATATCGGTACATGTCGTTACACAGGCCCTGGTAAGTGAGTACAGTTGATGAAACTGGTAGATTAATCCACCTCATGCGTAAGATTTGTACAGAGTAGCGGCCAAACCTCGATCTCATGACATCAGCCCAATGAACACACGGAAAACACCTTGGAGAGGGTTCGCAATCAGAGACGGAAGATTACAGATATCACGGTATTCAGCAATCCTATTATGCGAAAACATCTTACATTCAATGAAACCAATCTCGCTGATATCAGGATTTTCTCACTCAATAGCAGTTGCGCGGACGATAGTGATGCACCCCTATACATATTTAAAATCCCTTCTGAACAGTGGACTATGGGGGTTGAAAAGAAAATGCACCCTTTTCCTACAGCCCGCTTGAGATTTAAGAACCTGGACCGGCATCTTGCCAGAATAAATATAATTCGCACTCCAATTGCGCAGCAATATGCCTTGGTTCCAATGAAGCACCTCCTGACGATGGACATGCTGGTCAAATTTCATCTGACCGATGACCTAAGCATCTCAAATTGGCCTATTCACTAGCATACTTGCTGCGAATGGTCGATCATGTCAGTCGGCCTGGCTACTGTCAATTTCCGTCACTCGACTACTCATAGTGGGCAATCATTAGGAGACGGCCGACAAGCCACTGTAGATTCATTGGTAATTACAGCAGTCAATTGGTTTGGAAGGATATGCTAGGCGGCTTGCCATTGAGCCGCTTTGCACATTCGGATATGAAAGCACACGCGGTAGCGTCTGTAGGCCAACTGTTTCAAGGTCGCTCTTGTGATAATTACACATTTGTTAAACGATTCGAAATGAATCCGATAAGCTTGAGGGGCGCCAGATATCCTGACTTGCGCTTTTGAGTGTACAGGCGTTTTTGCCTGATTGGTGAAAATGGCGTCGGTGTTTTAGATGTCGTAGGACTGCAATTTACCCCTACAGGGATTCATCTAGGCTTCAAGGCAACAGCCGCAGGTCTGAGTACCTGTTTAGAACCACAAGATACAGCTTTTCGCAATGTTGTATTCTACCACTATCTACCTGTATCCGTAAAGCTCGGGTTTGATGAGTACTGCGACAGTAGGTATGGCAAAGGAATGTGACGGTTATACGGCTGAGTTTAAGTCTATACGCGACGGAAGGGGCGAACACTCAAAGATGTACGTTGTGTTTTAAAAGGGCGGCATTAATTCAAGCCTTACAACACCTCTTGTATCGATAGAAAATAGAACGTAGCTAATAAGAGCTAGTTTCTAAGTATATAGGACAAACCTAGAGGAATACTATATTAAAAAGGCCTAATCTCCTTAGAACGGTATAAAGTTAACCTAGAAGAAAAAGGTAAAGAGACAACGTACTCTGAAATGCTCATCAATAGGCCTTTTTACGGAGTGTAGGCCAAGTTTGTAATCCCCAATTTACGCGCACCCTGCCAATGCAAGACCCATTCTTTGGACTATGACTTTACTTCTTCGCTTAGAGGGAGTTGCTGTTCTAAGTCGCCTCTGAGGAGGACTTTCAATAGCGTCACCGCATTTTACAGGCCAGGGACGCGGCCTGATTCAAGTAGTGTATTGCCGTCCATTCCTTGAGAATTGGTATCGCATCGCAACCCCATCTTCTGTAATATTTCTGCTCGTTTGGCATACGATTTAGAAGTGTAAATTGCACCATATCGGTCTACCGGAACCCCGGACCACCCTAAACGATAACTCAGCAATGGCAGGCCTTCATTCTCTATTTGGACAGATGCGCCTAGTTCAATAAAGCTTTCCAAGCACCCAAACACTGCCTCCCAAGGCTCCATGATAGAACTGTAGTGATACCAAAAGTCGACTTCAGTGATAAGTGTCTGGTGAGATCGCTCCAAGAAGATTTTGGAAACAGATGTTCCGTTCCTCAACTTACCGATTCCATATCACCAATGACGCCAGCACATTTGAAAGTGCAAGACGGGATGTTTTCGAGGGCCCGCCATTACCAGATCTCGACACATTATGACACGAAACCCCCCAATAAAACATGCAGTTGCACAAGTTATCCTTGCCATACGCATCACGCAGAAACAGCTACATGCGTCTACATATTCAAAAGTGCAATACGGGTTATTTTCGAGGGACCACTGTCATCAGATTCCATCGTCAAATAATATCAACCCCTCTATAAAATGTGCAATTTGCACAAGGAACCCTTACGATATCTCATGCATGAATACCATTGCATGCACCTGTACATCCAAAAGTGCAACATACGTGCTTCCTTGAGTGAGAGATATTGTCGCGACGTTTCCACAGCGAGTAGCATCAATCCACCTCAGAAGGTGTGCAGAATGTACAAAACCACCCTTGCAAATTCTAACGCGCAGGTGCGTCTTTAAGAGAGGCTGACATTATTCTGTACACACCTGTTTTATAAAAATATTCTCCCAAGGACCTCATATAACTAAATGAATTATACGAACAGATTGATATAATCCTTTCACGTGATATCACGTGTCCGCGCTGGAACTGGTACAGGTCGGAGCTCACTTGCTTATTCCCTGGGTTCCAGGCCCACCAGGCCTTCACGTGCTACTTGTTAGCTTGAGGGATTGTAGGTTTTGCACAAAAGTTCCACTGCCACGGCCAAACATGCTAACTACATCGCTTCAGTTCCCTCAATGCGGCTGGACAGAACCGATGAATGAGGCCAACGGAATAATCCTACTTCGAAGGCTGCTGGATTTACTCAGTATATAGCTACCTGTGCCTCCGTTCTCTTTCGTTGTTTTCATCTTTCAAGCATTGAACGCTATGACAAGCGAGTTAACATCGGTAACTGTTCTACCTACCAACAATTCCATTCGGAAAATATATAGCACGTCTTGACCTATTACATTTATAGTGGCAGTATCTGCACACACTGAAGCCGGTCTTCCTCTTGCATTCAATCAAAATCATGTCTCCGAATGATTCCCAACTTGGCTCCTTTCAAGGTTCCACAAGAAAGACAACGACGTATAGATGCCAAATCCAATTTCAGTGCTCAACAACATAAATGAACGTCGCTAACATCTTGCTTCACTCTAGTACCTCAACGAAATGGAATACCTCTTGCTCTATTTCCAACCCGAAAGGCCATCGAAGCGGAACGAAATATGACAAGAGCAAACGTGGGGAAGCTGGGGAAGGATGTCATCCAAAGAGGTCTGTCGACAGCAAGATTGACTGACAGCCTGTCAGAAGACAATCAGTCACCTCTGATGAGTTTCCCGACACAGCACCACAAACATCGACTTCTGCGACCCTCAACAACCACTTTATTGACCACATGGACCACACTTATGTCCCTGGAACTTTGAATCAAGACGTAACTCGACGCATGACTTCTCTAAATAACGCCTTCTCCGGGTATCACTCTATCATAAACACCACTAATGACTTCCACATGGTGGATGATTACATGTCAATGAACCCACTGACTAAGCTGTTCCGTAAATTTGATATAGATATTTCACTCTGAAATCAGCCCTTCGACGCTGGTATGCACCTTTTCATTCCATCGGCTAATTGGTCATTGCCCCTCCCAGACGCGAGAGTTACAAAGAGAAACGTACACTCAAAGTGGAGATAAGTCGATAAAAACTGGATCAAGATGACGCTGAGAATGAGGCTCAAATGCTTGGGTGCCTATCTTGATTGGGCAAACGGCTTCGTTTTCCAGGGATGATGTTGAGAAGTGGAGACGTTTACTCCACTTTAAGCGCAGACCTCTTTTGGAACTCTCGCCTCTGGAGGGGGTGATCAAACGGCATTTTCCCCAATGTACAGCTCTCATTCCAAACTTCCGAAGTACCATTAGATAAAATCCTTGTCAGAGCTTCAAACTATTCAAATTTTTGCTCAAGCTCTTCCTCTTTAGTTCTGGGTCATATTGAGTAAAGATATATTCTGAGGTCCTTTGACTTCTGAATGAGACTTTCTCCGGGCGATCATCGGCACCTCTCCACAAGTTTCGGATTTCTTGAGCTCCTGAGGAGAATTTGAAGGATACGAAATCAAATAGAAGTTTATATTAGTAATAACCGTTTCCATGAAGGCTATTCGTACTGCCGAGAGACTCCTCCTATACAGTTTGTCACTCCTTACTATATAGTTTGATAGCTAACCTATCTAGGCGAAAGGACCGTTCCGTATGTTCCGGTAGCTCGGCATTTCTACTTTAGTAGAATTTTAGATGTAAGTAGGAATCGCATTTTTATTCTTACAATAATAAAGTTAGTAAAACTAGGTACTATTTAAAGCTATTTACACTTGAATAACCTCTCTCTTACCCTTCTATCATTACTGCCCGCGCTACCGCTGCTGTTTATATACTTATACTACTAAACGAGGTGCCTAACCCTGACCTAAGGGGATAGGTTGCATCTCAATAGCGTAGGAGATAGGGGTTTATATTCCGCTAACACCCTGACTCCTAGCCCTAACCCTAACGCTAACCCGGCTAAGTTAATAAAGCTACTTCTATGTTTCAAGTACTCCGATACACGGAATTCTTAGAACGGCTTAACTTCCTAAACGGGCTAGCTATTAAACTATATAGTAAAAAGTGTTAAACTATATAGGAGGAGTCTGCCGAAAGTTTTCGTATACTAATTATCAAGAACGGTCTAGAACGGCCTAGAACGGCAGCTTTGCAGAATAGGCTCTCATCCTCCCCGCAAACCAGGTTCGCAATTTGAAATACCGACAATTGAGGAGCAAGTTATTGCCGATAGCACATGTAAGTAGGTCATTCCTCTATATTCTCAGATGTCCTAGAGGTTGTGGTGTAGGATGCGTATCTACTTCCATGAATCCTCCGTACCAATTATCGTAGGAGGCATAGAGTTGAGGCACGGTCTTCCTGATAAAACGCTATATTCTTGAGTTTGATTAAGTCTTCAATACAGCGTCTTATTCCCTGGGGAAATGACGACAGTATCAATCAGCTTTCGACAATTATAATATATTTCTAATAAGATTATTGGAAATCTTGAAGATATGGTTGTAGAGGTAGTTACATTATTTGTTGAGGTATTCCCTATTATATGGGATTCTTGTTTCTCTCTCCTGTAGATATCTATTTATAGTTTGTAAAACGTGATGTCTCTTTCTAAGTGTGACGGGGCATCTGCCAAGCCATCAAGCCAGGGCTCCGGAATCGATGATTGGTCGTGACAACAATGAAACATGGTAGATCCTGTTAGAATTTTTCATCGCATCATCGCCAGTCATTCAATTGGCAAGGATACCCCGCAACACCAAAATATAGTTATATTGCTAATGACATCTTTGAGGAGACAAGAGTTGGGTTTAGGTGTGAAGTTTATTGTATAGCAAGTACTGCAGAGCAAAGGGCCCGAACATCGCTCGGTTGGCTACTCGCAATTTAATATAATATTAGTTTGGAATACGTAATAATATCACTGAAACCCGGAAAAACTTAGAACACGGAAGTATATACTGAGATTTCATAGGAGCCGTGGGTTGTATAAGTTAGAGTGGTCTCTTCACCATACCACCCAAGACATTTCCGCTCTCTTCTCTCTGTCGCTTACAGAATCCACCAACTCCTACTCATACCCAACACTCTTTCATATCTCAACATGCTTTTTAGCTTTATATCAATCGCAACGCTTTTCTCGTCAGCATTAGCAATTCCCGCGACGGGACTCCCAAATGATGGCATTCAACGTTGGAAAGTGACAAACTGGCTCGGGTACATGGGCACCAACGTGCCCAGCCGTTTTGAATTTGAAGTCGAGGGCGATGAATATGGCCCTAGGGATGGCTTGGTCCCACCTTCTGAGGGTGGCGAGATACCATCAGCCGTTCCACCATTCTTTGGCATATGCAAATTGGAGAATGGACCATTCTATATCGCAGTAGATGGAACGGACTGGGTCGAGTGTGATTTGGGGAATTTGGGGTCGCTTAATAACAGGAAGCTCGAAGTTAGGGCAGTGCCAACCCCCAATCCTGTGAAGTTTGGAACCGATGGTCGGATCCAGCTTCGCTACACATTCTTGGATCCCGAACACAACGTGATGTGGGAGTGGTCGACTGGTGAAACCAAGGTTTATTTCGATGACATTAAGGTGGGGACATTCAATATCGACGTGTTTTTCTGGAAGGCGCTCCCCTGAGTGTAAGCCTTTATCCTGCTTCGAGTTGGGCGATGGCGCTGGGAAAGTGTTTGGAAAAGGACGAGACGGATCATTATATCTTCTGGTTTTCGAGGGGTTTTCAGCTTTTTCGCCAGGCTTTGCAAAAACAGGAATTATTCGCCACAAAGACAATTTCGTTCAGAAGCAAAATTATATGGTTGACAAATATATTGAAGCTTGTTGATCAAATAGCGATAATTAATTGCAATGCCATATTTTAAAGTAGTGTGATAGGAAAGTCAACAGATTAACAAATCTTGGAGTCAAATTTCACTCTCGCGCCGATCTTTATGTTTCAGTGGATGTGACTGTAATGTCCCCGGTGACTTTCTGTTATTTGATTGAAAATAGTAAAAAGCAATGTATTCTTGCCAGCATATCTGCAGTCCACAATCAGTACGAGTTGGTCATATGAGAGGACATCAAGAGTTTAAGTTACGGATTCTAGCAGATAATTTATTCTAACAGAAAAGACTGAGGAGGCTAGGAGCAGATGTTGTACAAGTAGTATGATCATGTCTTCCTTCTAGTATAAATTGTGAAAGTTTCTGTTCGCTCTCCGGTATTATTTTTTTCAAGTTCTTTGGACGTGATATCGCTAATTATAATAATGATTAGAAAATATAGATAATGCCGCTGTTAAGATGAATAAGCTAATTACTAGACTTAAGATGCTATATATATTTATATCTTAGTATCTCTTTTCCCTCGAGTATCCCTAAATATTTTATTACTAAAAGTATTTATTTAATTAAGTAGATTAGACTATTACTATGTAAAATCTAATTTATTAATATCAAAATAAAATAACTACTTAAATAATAACACGGGTTCTCGGAATTATTTCGAGAAGCAGAGATATATCATATATCTATTTTATACTATATAAACTAGAAATTGGTGAGGATATCGTAATATGAATAGTATTCTAATAGAGGTAACATTGAAATATATACTTTATAAAATAATAACGTATATAATCCTAATATTAGAGCTACCGCTGATTCCTATTCTAAATTTTCATAGTACAAGTAAAAATTACATTAAGACTCTAGGAAACTAGATTATAGCATATAATACTTAGACGCGCCATGATTTCATTTTATCGAGGAGGATAGTTATAAGTATACAGATCGAAATTAAAATATACTAGCCCCTAGATACTTGAGTATAGCAACGTCGACGAAACTAACCTGAAGTTAAAAGAGAAAACTCGTTAAGTCGTAAAAGTATAATAATTTAGAAAGATAAAAAGTTGCCTAGAAGCAGAGATTTTCTTCCATTACACATTTATTCTAGTCTATCGCTTAATTTCACTGGAAAAAAGGGCAAAAAAAGAAAAGAAATACAAAAACATACAACAGCAGGTATTCGCTGGTGGTCACCCACCCAACTACTAATCTGCCGATCTGAGGCTTGTGTATGGCAGAGCGGACGGGATGCCCAATTCTCCTCAGTNTTGTCGCCCGATGAAAAACATGAACCACAACAATTGGTGGGGCAGTCGGATTCGCTAGGGCTGAACTCAGCCGAAGAACATCCCGTTCCTTCACGCTTCTTTATTTACAGGATGGACCACCGGTATTAATTCACATCTGGAGACTTACAAGTTGAGATTTAATCTGGGTCCAGTTAGTCTATTTTTAAGAAGAAAATAAAATATCGCGCAACTTGGAAACTGTGATCATGGGCCACCCGTTCGGGCGATTTAGGAGGTTCCCGAGAACCAACGGTGCGGGAAGCTTACTTTAGTGTACGGCACTTTTGAGAGACGAACCCAACCAATCCGTGTGACTTCTGTTATCTCAACAAATGTTAAGCTTTCCATACCTCAGTCAGTAAAGCCGAGCTCAACCATGATTTCAATCAATATATTTTCTTTAAATGGCGCACAATGTATACCCGAGATCAAGGGGTTTCGGCAACGACGTGATCGTCAGGCACTTTTACGGTTACAGTAATAGTACACTCGGGCTATTAAGCTTCTGGAAATATCTGGAATAAAATCCTTAAATCTATGCTTTTGTGGAGCTGCACAGGGCATATCCGTAGCTTAATGCCCGGCACTGTCGGGTTGATGCAGCCTGGCGGCAGAGCCGCAGCTTGGGCTGCTTGGCTGAGGTGTCTGATGCTAATTTTGCGACGACACTTCTTCAGCCTCCGCAGACGTCCAGCGCCAAACTTTTCACGAGTTTTTTTGGCAGGAACTGCAACTATTCTTGAAAACGATCTAAGGAAATCTACGTTGGTTTATGTAGTTCCCTCATAATGGCCCATGTTTGCAATGACTAAAAGATTCGGACTCGATGGTATGTTGGAGCCACAAAACTCGGTTGGATGAGGTCTGGTGAGGTAAAAGAAACAAGGAAGGGCGTCAGGGCCCCATAGTTTTGACTCCAACTAACTCTGGCGCGCCACCATTTCCTGGAAATCCTGTCTGAAGTTGAGTATCTGCGATTTGGGGTGCCATTATTCCACCAGGTTGCAGGTGTGATGCCATTTGTCTCATAGAAAAGACGATACAAACGAGTTCTCGGTTGCCGCTGCAGATGGAGACAACACCAGATGTGCATGCGATGCGGCTGTAGCGACTATCTCCGAGAACAACTTGATGATGGCAGCAATTCAGCGAATTCAGGGTCCAAAAAAAGCAGCCAGTCCACTCGCCCACCAGTCCAGCACCCCACCGCACTCTTGGATGTAGATCATTTGCGGATGTCGCGAGCCACTCAAAACATGGGCAGAACTGGGGTGCACTTGCCCAGAAATCAACCATCTGCACGGAACGACGTTCGTTCCCTCCTCTCGCCGAGTTCCCAATCCCTACCCATCACATTGTTCATCCACAATTGAATGGAAAATGCCCCGCACAGCAGAGCATGACTTACACAAACAGGACAGTAATAGCTCTTCGTATCATTCTCGGCTCTGAGTAAGGCAGACGACACCCTTCCTTTCTAAGCAGAGAACGACTAGCCAAGCGATGCTATTGGCCGGATGTATGTTGGTTGAAAAGCTAGGGAAGTTGAGACCAGTAGAGTTGAATCGATGAGATCACCAAACCGCTGATAAGGAATAAGTTAAAAGTCTCTGACCACCCCTCATTCTCATCTCTTGTTCAACCCATTCTTCAGCATCATCCTAGCCTTCCAATAATACTCCCAACTTCGCCCAAGCCGCCTATTACCATTCAGGCATTACATAATTGGTACGCATTTCTCATTACGTATTCGCAATTCTCAACTTTCTGGCGCCATTCTTGGTTACTCCAGCAGGTTCGAGTTATTCATCAATCCATTCGACGTTCTTGAATAATCAAGTCACTAACTCGCGCATTCAGGCTCATCCACAACCTATTGGCGAAACTTCGAAATGGCTTCCGCAGGAGAAAGAATTGCGGAGAACCCTCTGTCCATAGAGAAATCCCCCAAAACATCAAGTGAAGGCCGCAAAACATCGACAGGGACGCAAGATTCGTTACAAAATGCCAAGGACGAGATGGTGGGTGAGGTGGGGATGCTGGAGGCGCAAGGAGCACAACATTTCAAGCGTCTGGGGTGGAAGCGATTAACGGTCGTGTTGATCGTGGAGGCCATTGCACTCGGTGCCCTATCGATCCCACAAGCCTATGCAACCCTGGGAATGGTGCCAGGTATCATTCTTACGATCGCACTCGGATTGGTCGCCATCTACACCAGTTACGTTGTTGGACAGGTAAAACTGAAGTTTCCTGAAGTGGCCCACTATGCCGATGCCGGAAGACTGATGATGGGAAAATTTGGATACGAGTTGATTGGTGCTATGTTTACGCTGCAACTGATCTTCCTGGTCGGTTCTCACTGTTTGACTGGTGCTATTGCCTTTGGAAACTTGAGCGGTGATGCATGGTGCTCCGTTGCTTTTGCTTTCATCTCCGCCATTGTTCTCTACATCCTCTCAGTGCCTCCTTCTTTCGCTGAAGTGGCAATCCTTGGATACATCGATTTCGTATCAGTCATGTTGGCCATTGGAATCACTATCATCTCCACCGCCGTTATTTCCGGCAAAGCTCCTGGTGGAATTCAAGCTGTCAACTGGTCCGCTTGGCCAAAGGAGAATGTCACTTTTGCTGATGCCTTCAACGCTGTCACCAACATTGTTTTCGCTTACTCCTTCGCCGTCTGCCAGTTCTCTTTCATGGATGAAATGCATAGTAAGTTCCACCCCGCCAAAACTAAAATTGATTTGTGCTAATCTTGCGCAGCACCAAAGGATTTCGTCAAGTCCATCTGGTCTTTGGGATTAATCGAAATTGTTATCTACACCCTTACTGGAGCATTGATCTACGCCTTCGTTGGTGTTGATGTCAAGTCCCCAGCATTGCTCTCAGCCGGACCAGTCATGGCAAAGGTCGCTTTCGGAGTCGCTCTGCCAGTTATTTTTATTTCCGGATCCATCAACGGAACCGTTGTCGCTCGATACATCCACGGCCGTTACTACAAAGACTCCGTTGTCCGATTCATTAACACCAAGAAGGGATGGATCACTTGGCTCTCACTTCTCGCCGTCATCACCCTTATCGCTTGGGTTATCGCAGAGGCCATTCCATTCTTTTCTGAGCTCCTCTCCATCATGTCCGCCCTATTCATCTCTGGTTTCACTTTCTACTTCCCTGCCATGATGTGGTTCATGCTCATCAAGAGGGGTAAATGGAACGCCAAGGAGAACTTGTTTTTGAGTATTGTCAACGGCATTGTTTTCATCATTGGAATGGTGGTTTTGGTCGCAGGTACTTACTCTGCTGTTGCTGGTGTTATGATGAACTACAAGAAGGGTACTGTTCGTGGTCCATTTACTTGTGCGCCGTTGGCTTAGTGCTTCGTTTGGGTTTGGGTTATGGGTCTTGATCTTGGGTGTATGTATTATTAGCGCGCGGGGTTCAAAAGTGCGGGGTTAAAATGGGTTTTTAGAAATGGTGTTTGTAAGATTTTTAAGCGGGGCAAGGATAGACAAAATTGGAGTAAGAGGAAATGAATCAACAGCTTCATAATTTCATTCAAGCAATTCCTTTCGACACATGATATGCATCAATTGAGAAGCACAGAGACTAGGACGTTTCCCCGCAATACGGGGTACCATCTGTACTAGATCTGATTGCAACACAAAAACGCCGGCAGACTTGTCAGTCGATCATTTCGTGCTGTAATGACTCCACACTAAGGACTTCAGCAGCAAGGAAATCTCGGAAGGACCTGACGTTGACAATGCCAGCTAGAGTAACTACCTCTCGTGTTCTATCTTGGCATGAACCAGCCATCTACCCCACAATACCAGGAAGCTACCCCAGAAATGTAAATTTCATAATTGGTATTCCTGGGTCTGTACTAGCGGGAGGTGTAATGATGGGATTGTATCGGTATGTAGAAGTAGAAGTAGAAGTATGAAGAAGATATGATTACCCCGGACTAAACTAAACGTCTGGGGCTACCGAGAATTTGCCGTGGGCGTTGTGTAATGCTAATATGGAGGTAGTGTGTATTT
>LT855407.1:304532-315026 GCA_900184765.1 Hymenoscyphus fraxineus
GAGAGAGAGAGAGAAATGAGTTGAGGTTGTCGGGTTGGGAAGGGGATCTTAGGTAAAGTTTGTGGGGAAGTGTGGTATGGTGGTGGACGATGTGGAGTGATGAGTTCCTCTTTGACTATGCCGGGTTATTGGCGGATACTGAGGATGGAAATCACGGAGGAACTCTGGGTGGTAGTGAGATTGTGAGTACTTCCCAGGTTTTGTGGTTTAGGAATTTGTGGTTCCTTTCGTAATCCTCTTGTAGTTGGAGCCACTCCAACAGCTGACATGCATTGTTGATGAGGGGAGGGACTGGAACTTGATGTTAGGGAAGGTAATGAATTACATTTTGATTTCAGCGGTTCGCCGGTTTGTGTTAGCGTTCAAGACTTTGACGTGGGTAGAGATGAAGTGTAGTGCCAATCGCTTGCGCATGCGATTTCATTTTTCTCTGGTGGCGGGTTGGTTTCATTCCATGTGTTCATTCTGCACAAAACATGGAGGCACAGAGCACGCACAAATTCACAATGAAAATGCAGCAGGACTACAATACAAGGGAGGATCATACTGGCGTGTGCTTTAGTTTCTGTTACGTACATGGTGAAGTTTGGGGGTGGGGTCAGTTTCCAGACAAACCCACAGTTGACCCCATGGGGTAAACCTCCCAGAACCACTTTTCATACTTCTTTGTCTGACGAGTTGAAAGGGGGGCGGTCGTGGCCCTGATGTCTTGCATCAGGGGCGCATCTTGGTTGTGCCGCCGGATAAATCTCTCATTGGTCGCTAACCGATTGGATAGTGTTTCTGCAGGTTGTTGTGCATGTCCGGGTTGGAGTTGTCGTACCGCCTTTACGTAACTTTGTGATTGGACGCTAACCGATTGGCCAGCAGGTTTCGCAATGTCAAGTGACCAAAACAAAATCAATTTAGGCCTGCGTTCAGAGACATCAGGGGTCGTGCCATTCCCACGCTTTTGTGATTGGACGCTAACCGATTGCCCCAACGTCAAGTGACCAAACATCAACCCCCACCCTCCCCAACTTCGTGCATCAGGGGTTCGGTTATTCCACCGTTGTTTGATTGGCTCTGCAACCGAATGCGCCAACATTCTCTCAACGTCAACCCTTCAACATGCGCGCCTTCGAACTTATCATTGTGATATCTTGCACCCCGCACAAGCCAACTTCCTGCTTTTTTCCTTTCCGTGTTGTGTATGCGCATACTTGTGTTCGACGTTTCGAGTTTCTGCGGGGGTTTCGCGGGGTTGTAGGATTCGAATGAGGATTCGGTCGCATGTTTGGAACGCTCGTTGCGCTCTGCATCTGTGAATTTCGCGAATGAAGTGGGAATCTTGCCATGGTTGTATTCGCATTGTAACTCATTGTCCCCAATATTGAGGTTCTCTTGTTCATGAGCCGGCCGGCTTGCTACCGTCATCGTGTATCAGCCAATGTATCTGTTTGCTCTGTCGTCGCCCTTGTATTATGGATGCGATGCGGTTCGAAGGATCGGGAAGGATAATCGTCAGCGTCGACGCGCGCGAAGGACGAGGTGCTCTCGTTGGGTTTCTAGTGGCCGTCTTGTTAGATCTCTGGTTTGTATTGGTAGTCATCGCGGCCATCAACGGCTGCTGCTGTAGGCTAGGACGGAGTAGCTGATTGACATACCTCCATGCTGGTTCCATCACTGTGACCTTGAATACAAATCGCGCACTGCGCTCACGATGTATGTGGTCGAAATTGGCCACCGAAACTCTGCTAGCTTGGATGGGATGTTCGAAGGTAGGAGCGAACACGTCTGCTGGATTGGCAGGTGTCAAGTAGGAGGTTTCTTCTATTCTGGAGAACCGTCTAGCATTCGCAGCGTTGGCGTTAGTTCAGTTGGAAGGTCGGGAGGATGTACATACTGGTTGAGCTTACGTACTGAGTGCTTGACCTCCCACTTGCCTGATTCCTTGTGCTGTTCGTCCTGCGACTGTTTGTTCGAAATCTGCGTCTCACATACCATCCTCTTCTGGGGTTTCCCAGTTGACTGGATGTTGTATTCCGGATCCCTGAACAGGTGTTTGGGATCATCTCGCGGAGGTTTTCGATTCGTCTCGGTCGCTTCTTCGGGGATTTCGTCCTGGCTTGTGGTCAAGTTGAGCAAGACAACACAGCCTTTCTGCAACTGAGATATGATCCAGAAGGACGTTCTTTCGCTTTTGGTAGTGATGGCAGATTCTGGTAGGGAGTATCTCGGCTGAAGGATGCTTGCGTTCTCCTGCTGTAATTTGTCCTTCCCCGTGTAGCTCAGTGGACAATTATCCTATGTGATTCACGTACCCAGGGCTTGAGAACGAATGTTCCTGTGGGCTGACTGCTGTTCCCATCCCAACTCTCGATGTATTCTTGCCAGCCCGTTATGTAGCCAAATAGCTAGCCTCGAGTCTTCCAGACCTTGTCAAAAGGCTCTGATTTGACCATTCCACCACGTATTGATTGCTCCCCGTTTTGCTTGAGCTCGTCACGGCTTCTGCGGAGGTCTTCGGCGGCTTCCTTGTTGAGAGGGCCGGAGGCGTTGGGTTCTAGGAACAAGAACTGGAGACCACCAATGCCAGCTTGTAACCGAATTCAAGTCCTCACGCAGAATGTCTACCCAGAATCCCCTAGCTGTCTCACAAGTGCTTTTGTAGTCTCTCTAGCTGTCTCTTGCCTTGGAGAACGGAACTCTGGTGGTAGATCTTGTCATTGCAGAGGAGGGGCTTTTGTGTGGCATGTGAGAACTTCGTTTGAGAAGGTTGTCTTTGTTTTCGAAGGTCGTCTTCGATCATTTGGGGATGGATGGTTCGGTTATATCCTTCTGGACACGAAGATGGGTAGCGGTTATCTTCCTGTGACGAATACCCGCAGCAGCGTCAGCGCTCGCAGAAGCTTGTTGTTTTTGCTTCATGCTCCATATTGATTTCATGTTTTCGAGGGTCTGGTTGGTGGAGGACAGCATTCAGATATGAAAACAAGGAGAGGTGGCACCAAGCAAGCAAGCACAAGGACGAATCTGCCAATCTCGTCGGACACATATAATCTTGGTCTTTACACTTCAACTATCTTCCTTCCTCTGATTTATTCCACTGGAGGTTTCGTTTTCAAGGGTGTAATCTTTAAGCACCTTGTGTGCCGGGAGTATGGAAACGGATCGGTCGACTGAAGCAAGTGCGCCGTCGTTTGGCGAGGTTGATGGTACGGACATGGCCATTGCATGAGTTTCTTCGTCTCGATGATTGATACCGCGGAAGTTGATTTGAGACTGTTGGTCAACGGTCATCAGTAGAGATCTTACCAGCGTATTCTCGCTATGTTCTGATGATCTGATCTGCCAACTGTGGAGGCCTCGCTTATCTTGGTCGCTGAGGGGGCTTGAAATAACTTACAGGGCGTCCATGAGGTTGTAACTATCATACTAAGAGGAGAGATCCCTTCAAAGCACACATAGATCCTCTGGTAGATCACCACCAGAG
Organism: Hymenoscyphus fraxineus; assembly: GCA_900184765.1. NCBI lineage: Eukaryota > Fungi > Ascomycota > Leotiomycetes > Helotiales > Helotiaceae > Hymenoscyphus > Hymenoscyphus fraxineus. The sequence continues at coordinate 308,008 of LT855407.1, forward strand.
CACGGAGGATGGTTGCCATGAGCGGGCCGTCAATTCAGCCACCTCAATTCTCGTTGGGCGCTAAGCGAGAAAATCGGCGTTGCTCTGCACACAACGCACTTGCTCACTGAGCTCATGTACTAGGGTCAGGTGCTCCAGAGGGTATCAATTAGCGTAGCCCTAGCCCTAAGCCTTGGTTTTCGAGCGCACTTTGACATTTATTCACATTATCACTGCATATTTCGAGGTCTACATCATGAATTGCCGCTGGGAATGCTCATTTCATTCATATATCTGCCACTCCAAAATTGTGAGACAGCCTTTTAAAACACGAAACGAGGCTGCACAGTCACCAAGACTGCGGTCACACCAGACTGGTTACCAGCTGGGCGCCGGCCTTCGTCCTCGTCGTCGGAGGGATCCTCGAGGTGATGGTCCGTATCATCATCACCCTCGTCCTCCATCTCATCATCCTCATCCTCGTCCTCATCCTCGTCCTCGTCAACCTCCTTTGCCTTCTCGGCAGCCTCGGCAGCAGCCTTGGCCTTGCCCCTAAGGGGGTANNNGCCAAAGAAGTCTCTCTTCGCGCGGTACCGGAAGGCATGGAGGTTGTCGGCGCGGGGGTTGCGGCTGGCTTGGCGGCTGTGATGGTTAGATAATTCAAGAAATGAAGGCGTACAGTACTTACCGGGCATTCTGCTCCTTCTTCTTCTTCTCAGCAGCAGCAGCAGCAGCATCTGCGGTGGCGGTAGCGGTTGTGGTAGCGGTAGCGGTAGCAGCAGCAGCAGTAGTAGCAGCGGCGGCGGCGGACGCAGCAGGCGCAGCACCAGCACCCTTGCCCTTTCGGGACTTCTTGTTGTTTTGGCTGGGAGCCATTGTTATTTTTGACTGTATCATGAGTTAGTGTAAGCTCCAAGCATCAAGAAATGAATTGATACATACCGAACTCTGTTTTGGTGGGGTTGGGAGGCGGCGCGCGCGAAAAAACAGGTCGTGGTAGGGTGTGGTGGTGGTGCTGAAGAAGAAAGGAAAGGAAGTCAGAAAAAAAATGAGGAGAAGGGGTATTTATACTACGCTGTTGCCGTCGCGGACGTCGGAACTTGACAGTCCGTTGTCAGGAATAACATTTTACCGAAGCGAGTAGATGACAGTCTAGGGACTGCCGAGGATCAGTTCTGATTATTTTGATTATCTGGATAGATTCGAACAATAGAATCAACACTGAGGCTACACAATGTACTATGAGAGATATGGTTTATGCTCCATTTGATAGCGCTAAGTGACTTCAAGAATACAATTCAAGTTTTCTGAAAAGCTAGAACAACTGAATCACTGTGATGGACTGACGCGAGATGGCGTAACAAGAGGATGTTTGAATGATGTACTGTTGTAGCTTCATGTAAACAATGAAACTTAATTCTTCCCCACAGATATTATACTACCTTTCTAAATACTTCCTTGCGCTAAAGGTAGTAGAATGAATACTATATTCTAGTAAACATATATAAACAATAGACTCGATTATTCTTAGTATATAATAGAGTAGTTTACCTATTTTGTTCTTACGCGAATAGTAATAGAAGTAATACTATGTTCTCGTAGTTATATAGAAACACTAGACTTAATTCTTCCTAATATATAATATAACACTCTATTAATTGTCTTCTTAGGCGAAAGGTATAAGAAATAATATAATATTACTAGAAATCTATCTAATTACTAGACTTAGTATCGGTATAAGTGAATTATACCACTCGAGGCCACTCACGTGCTAGCCTTAGCACTAAGCACCACTATATATAGTAGTAGTATCTACAACACCTTTACTCGGTGTACACAACTAATAGTTAATAATATAATACTTTCAATACTGAACTATTAGCCTTACTCTAACACTTTCCTTATTATCTTTCGGCTCTATTAACTTAGAGTTAAACTAATACTAATTAGTATAAGCGCGCGTATAGATTAGACAACTACGATTCCTTGACGCTAGATATTATAGCTATTATAGAGTAGTAGTTCTACTACCTTGCCTTTTAATACGAATTTATTACTAGAGGATAAAACGGGGTAGAACTAATACTAATATAACAAGTGCCTAGAGGGACCTCGAAAGTACTAGAATTACGTATTATAGTAGCTCCTAGTTAATAATTAATTTGTTAACCCGGTACTTTAAACTATAAGACTTAGAGACTAATACAATTCGTGTTAAGTTTAGGTATATTAAAGGATAGCCTAGCTGTTACTATAGTACGAATTTAGTATAGCTAGATATTAAAGGATTAAGCGTAAAAGCCTAATTAATACTTTGCCTTAATTATACAAACTTTAAACCTAGTTCTACCTTCGCTAGTTCTATTATAAAACTAGTACAAACGCTCTCTAAATTCGACTATAAAATATAGTTCTACCTTTACTAGTTCTATTATAAAACTAGTATAAAAGCCCTTTAAATACAAATATAAAATACGGTTTTATATTCGCTTATTCTATTATAAAACAGGTACTAAACCCTTTAATACTACTACTACTTCTTCCGTTATAAACAAGTAATAATACTACTAAGTTAAGCCTTAAGAATATTACTATATTTACTTTTTATAGAAGTAGAATACCTCTTAATTACCCCTTAAAACAATAATAAACACCTACTAAAATAATAGTATTTACCCTAGAATACTATATAACTCGGTAATTATAGCTAACGCTATTTAGTAGTTCTAGCCTAGGAGAACCGGAAAGTACTCGAGCTACTACTAGTACCTAATAATAGTAACTCTAGTTTCTTAATTCGCCTATAGTTATACTAAAACTAATAATTAACATAGTAATATATAGGGATAATAAAGAGTAATTAGTCGATTTATTTAACTATAACCCTAAACCTAATCTACCTAATAATAAAATTAATAAAGGAGAGTAAATTCTACCTAATAATATACTACGAATTCTATCTTATCTCGTAGATTTTAAAGAGGATAAATTATTACTTAGTAAGTACGTTACTTTATAGTATAAGGATTACTAGTCTAGGACGTATCCTACTAGTCGCTATATAGATAAATTACTTAAAGATAGTAATCTATACTATTAATTTATAAAGGATTTTAAGATATAGACTTTAGAAGACTTTAAGTTTACTTATATAAGAAACCTCGAATAACTTCGTATAGTTCTTTAAGACTATAGTATTTAGATTAATAAGAGACTATAGGAGGTATAAGTTTCTCTTACTTTGTTTTATACTATTTAGGAAAGAGCTTCTATATACTAGCCTACTAAAGATATTATTAAATAAGTTAGTACTAGACAAACTAATTTAACCTTATTACAAATATACTATAGTAACCTTTATAACTCGAAGGCTATAGACAAGATATTTATACTACTATTATTAGACCTTAGTAGACTACTATCTCGATAACCTATAGGGGAAATACTAAGACTTAAATTACGCCCTAGATCTTATCTTTTAAAGTAGTCTTTAAGAGTAAATTTACACTTGCCGGACCCTATAAAACTACTTGATTTAACTAGTATAATACTAGATTTATAGCGCCTAAGACTAAGCTAAGTATATACTACTTCTTAGCTACGTATACCTTTTCGAATAATACTAAAGGTATAACCTTCTTAAACTTATAATATACTAAGATTAAATAATCTATTCTATTAATCTATAGTTAATTAATAATTACTAGATACTATTAATAAGAAGGATAGCTATAACGAACATAGGTAATATAGCGAGCGTAGACGAGTACCTACTATAGAAATAATTATATTAATACTATAAAAGCTAGTATAGTAGATACGTAATATTCTACTATTCGAACTACTAAGTCTACTACTAAGCTATACGTTAATAGAATTTTATATAAACCTTTAAAAGCCTATAGAGAATATCCTTAATACCTCGATTCCGAGTATATATATAATACTACTTTAAGCTCTACTATTTAGATATCTACTACCTTCTTATTAACCTATAGCTATTCCTACTTAAGGTAATATATTCTTAAAACCTAAGATATACGCTCTATAACCTTAAAAGCCTAGGAGTTCTATATAATCCGAATTAATTAACTCGATTATAAGTAAATTTTAAGTAAAACCTTAAGAGCTACTTCTATAGTAAGAATATTTTATACTATTAACTCTAGAATAAGCTATACCTAGTATAGAGAATTATATAAGCTATAACTTTACTATAGTACTATAATAACCGTAAGTACTAGAAGTATAGTAGTAGACTTATAAGCTAGAATAGTCTAAATAGTTATATTCTCTACCTATTCGTACCGGTTATAATATTCTAAAGCTTTCGAATAACTAGTAATATAGGACTACCTTTAACCGATACCTAGCTCTACTACCTCTAGTAGTAGCTCTATCTATTCGATAACCTTAGCTAGCCGTTCTATTCTATAATATAATTTTAACTATAAATCGTATTCTATTACCTCTACTACTTAGACCTACCGTAGATAGCTAATAAATCTAAGCCCTTTAAAAGATATATTGTAATAATATAAGATATAGAGGTTATAATAACGTATTTGTTATAAAATTATAAGTCTTTTATTAATAATATAAGATAATTAGTATTTAAGCGGATAGCCTTCTAAAGGTCTTTCCTACTATACTTAAAGGAGACGTATTAGTATATTATTATACCTAGATTACTAAGTTAAATCTACCTTTTATAGATACCGTATAAGCTATACAAATGTACTTTAAAGATAGAAACTACCGTTAATATATATAAGACGAATAGAATAAGTATACGCTCGATTACCTTAAGAACGAACACCCTAATAAATTACTTATAGTATATTTCGATATAATACTTACTAAGTTATAAGATCTTCGTATAGGTCTTCTAGATAATTTATAAGGCGACAAGTACTTCTATAAGAGTATTATTTACTATTATTATAGAATCCTAGAGTATATTAATATTATTATTTAATTACTAAATATAGTTAGTAAGCTTATTATTTCTATAAAGTCGTCGATTTTATAATATAAGTTTATTAAAGGTATAATATACGGGAATAAGGGTAACCTTAAAGGTACTTTTACTACGAAATTAACGAATAACTCTACTTCCTTACTATTAACTTTATTTTAATAACTATAAGTATAATCGAATATCTACTATATAGACCGTAAATTCTATAGATAAGATAATAAACGTAACCGTAAGGATTATAGTAATCGATAGGGTTATAATAGACTCTATTAGATATATAAGAGTCTAAACTACTATATAAACAAGTATTTTATTAAGGAATAGGTATAGTATAAGAAGAAGTAATAAAGTTAATTTAAGAAGACCTATAAGGGTAATTATAATAAGAATAAATTAGATAAAATATATTATACGTTCGTTATAGATTTTAAAGGTTTAGATACCTCTAAAAGTAAGAGTTCTANAACTAGTTTAATAACGTATTTTATATATACTAGATCGGGTTTTATACTAATAATAAGCTATTTCGTAGTAATTAAGATATAAACAAAATAGGTATACTTTCCGCTATTACTACTACAAGAGCTTTAATACTAAATAAGCGCTAGGGCCTAAAGTACTTTTATAGTATTATAATTAATATAGGTATAGCTACTTTTAACTCTATAGGATAGGATTAATATATAGTATATAAAGCTATTTATACTTCGCTATTATAACTAAGTACTATAAGCGTTTAATTTAGTATTAGAGTATTAACCGCTAAGGGTTATATAACTATTAATACGCTACTCGGACTAATAGACTTTTATATATTTAAGATTAAGCTTCTATTTATTATATACCTATAGGAGTTAGATAGATATAAAGCTACCTTCTTTAATCTTAAGAACGTAATTTAATAAGAGGATAAATCTTATATTATAGTTATCTATCGATTCGGACACCCTTTTATAGTATAGGGATAAGCCTTATATAACTTTATATAGTAATTCCTAAACTCTTTAACTAAGACTAAATTACGTTAACTTTATAAGCGATTTAGCTACCTATCTATCTAAAGATTATAGAAAGTTATAGAACGAGCCGGATATAAAGTAGACTTATATATTCTTAAGAAGTTAGCTAAGTACTATAATTACTATTAAAAGTATAGCGCCTTACTATATAGATTCCGCTTTACGCTTAAGGATAATAAGGACTTTAATTATATAGTCTATATAGATATCTTCTTTATTTTAGGATAATCTATACTTTATATAATTAACGAAGCTACTAATTAGAATATAGTATATTAGCTTTAAAACCTCTTAGTAAAACACGTCTAGGATATAGTTAGAAAGTACTAGATTTATATATTCGTAGGACTAATAGATATACNTATCTAAGGAGTTTAAGTTATATATAAGTATATAAGGTATTTAAATAACTACTATACTAGTAGAAGTATATAACTTAATTAGATTAGTTAAACGTTACTATAAGCTAATCCGCCGCGCCTACTCGATTATCTATAAAGAGCTCCTAGACCTATATAAGGACTTTATACTCTAAATAGTAGTAAAAGCTATTAATAATACTATAGGACCTAATAGACTAACTCTAACCTTACTTATATTTAGTATATATTTAAAGATAACCGACTATAAAACCTATTTAACTACGGTCGCTTAATACTCCGAGATACTTCGAAAGGCTATAGCAGAAGTATATAAGATTAAGGCTAAGCGCTAAGTTTATAATACCCTTAATATATAAAATAGACCTTCGAATAAAGTTAAGGATCTACTACTTAGTTTAGAAGTTTAGGTATAGTATAAGAATAAGAAGTAGTAAGGACTATATCTATTATAAGGACAAGATAGTAAAGAAGTTACTATTAAGATTAACGATTAATTAGTTAAGTTTTAAAGTATAGTTATTAAACCTTATTATTTAAATAAAGACGTAACTAACCTACTTAATCTACTACTTTATATTAAACCTATAGATATAGTAACTTATCTAGGTACTAAGGATATACTACTTTCGACTAATAAACGAGTAGTACTACCTAAGG
>LT855407.1:315238-338133 GCA_900184765.1 Hymenoscyphus fraxineus
TATAAGTATACTATAGTTTATTACCTTAAGGTAACCTTAACTTAGAACTTAGAAGATAGTAATTTAACCTGTATATATCTTATAGATAATAGTACTATTTATACTACTTTTAATAACTCTTAAGAGATCGAAATAAATAGATTAATAGAGAATAGAGTATATAGAATTATTTCCTTTAATAATCTACTAAAAGACACTTATATATTTAGTTCTAGATTCGTTAATACTATTAAAAATAAGGGAACTTCTACTATATTTAAGAAGTTAAGACTAGTTATTAAGGCTTTTAATAATAATAAAAAGAAGATAGTCCTAATATAATCTTTAATAATTTAATATATTAGTATTTAATTAATTATTACTCTTATAGTTATCCTTTTATATACTAGAGACAAACCTTTAAAACTATAGCTCTATAATATAGTTTAAGTATATACTTAATTAAAAACTATACTTAATTAACTATTCTTTATATAAGGACTAAAAGGATTACTAAAGTAGGAGAATATATACTTCGAGATTATAAAGCTACTATATAGTATTCCGGAGTCTAGTAACTACTAGTATAATATATATCTTAAGTACTATATAGAGAAGCTATATATAAAGTAATCTACGTATAACTCCTACCTATTATATACGAATTATAAAGGAATATTTAAGATAGTTAGATTATAAACTAACGATACTCTTATACTTAGTAATACTATATTCCTAGATAAGGAATAAGAAGAATCTAAGACGTTTAAGTTAAAACCTATCGAGTAATTAACTACTAAAAAACCTCTTAAATTTAATAGTATAAATATCGATTTAGATAAAGACGGTTTAATTATACTTACCTATAACTATACCTCTTAAATTAAACTTATTAAAGATAAGCTAATTAATATTATAAGTATAAGAGGATTAGTTNGTAGCTATATAATTAATAAATTATAAAAAGAAAGATATCTAGGCGTTAAATAAGCGAATTTAATAGTTAATTAATAATCTAAAGAGAGGACTTAAATATATCCCTCTAGACTATAATTTACTCTAACTTATTCTATTTATCGACGCTTCTTTTACTAACCTAACGGACCTATCGTTATAAATTAGATATATCTTATACCTAGCGGATAAGGATAATAACGTAGTAATTTTATACTAGAGTTCTATAAAGTATAGATAAGTTATATAAAGTGTTCTAGCTTCTAAGCTATACGCTCTAAGTAGAGGGTTTAATATAGTAGGAGTTATTAAGTTAACTCTAGACGAAATCCTTAGTTATAAGCTTAAATTAACTATCTATACTAATTCTAAGTCTATATACGATTACTTAACTAAACTTAGTACTACTAAGGAGAAGCGATTAATAATTAATATAATAGTACTTCGACAAGTATATAAACAACGTAAAATCTATACTATTATATAGATTCGAGGAGATACTAACCCCGCGGATTTAATAACGAAATTAAAGCTCTACTAGGTACTTACTAGATTAATCGAATCTAATAAGATTAAGATCGACGTATAAGAGTAAGTTAAACGTAAAGAGATTAGAAAGGGTATAGAGAATATCGAATAAGGTTCCTAGAGGTTTATAGAGTTTTCTTTATATAAAATAGGGTTTTATTTTATATTATTTAAGGAACTAGGAGTAGTTAGTTGTTTAGTTACGTACGTTACTAAGTATAGCCTCTTCTTCTTTTAAAGTTAGCCCTATATTAGTATAAGTAAATTATACTACTCGAGGCTACTCACGTACTAGCCTTAGCACTAAGCACTACTATATATAGTAGTAGTATCTATAACACCTTTACTCGGTATATATAACTAATAGTTAATAATATAATACTTTCGATACTAAACTATTAGCCTTGCTCTAACACTTTCCTTATTGTCTTTCGGCTCTATTAACTTAGAGTTAAACTAATACTTAGTTATTCTTAGTATATAAGAGAATATACTTTATATTAATCTTATTAATAAATAGTAAGATAAGTATAACAGTATTTTCGAAAGTATATATTAACATTTAAGTTGATTCTTCTTAGACTTTTATATAAGTCTTTCTATATAGCTTTCTTACGTGGAAAGTAAGAAAGGTATTCCTATAATTCTAAAAGTTTCTAGAGGTAAGAGACTTAATTATTCTTAACTTCTAGTAAAGTATTATATAGGTTAGCCTTTTACGAGAGTAGTAAAAGAAAGAACGTTCTATTCTTAATACTTCCTTTAATTCTTAAAGTTAATTCTTTCTATTTTATAATATAAACGTTTTTATAAATCTTTATTCCGTGAAATATAAGAGAAATACTAGTATATTTCTAGTATTTAATTTAAAGAAAAGACTTTATTATTCTTAAATTCTAGTAAAGTACTAGATATATAACCGTTTTACACGAGTAGTATAAGAAACAATATAATATTTTAAAATATTCTTCTAATAATAAAGTTCGTTCTTTCTTTCCTATTATATAAAGATCTTTCTAAAGCTTTCTTAGGTAAAAAGTAAAAGAAATATAATTATATTCTTAGTACTTAGAGATAAGAATATACTTAATTATTCTAAGGTTCTAGTTTAAAGGTTTCTCTATTAACTATTTATATAAATAGAATAAAAGCGAATAGTATTATATATAAAAGATAATCTAAAAGATATACTTAAATAATTTAAGTTATTAGTAAAATACTTTATATATTAACTTCTTTTATTAATACTAAGAAAACTAATACTATATTATAAAAAGAATAATAAAAGTATTAGTTATAATTCTTTCGAATCTTTATATTAATAGTTTATATATTATAACTAGTCTTTGTTATATTAAGTATATAATATAATTATTAAATGAAAGATATAAAGGTAAAATAATAATAAATTATATTAGTACTAGATATCTACCGAGGTAATTAAAATAAAGGGTTAGAATTCTATAATATAAAATAGATAAGCGAATAACGAGGGAAACAAGCTAATAATAAGTAGGGAGTCTTAAAAGATAACTTTAATAACGTAGAGGTTATAAAAATACTAGATAATTACCTAGGCTTCTTAGATAAGTTAAATATTAGAGATAGGAGTCTCGGCTAAGATTAACTAATAGTATCTTAATATAACGGTCTTAGCCGAGACTTCTATACTTTTATCTCTATTATCTAACCCTTTATCTCGGTTACCTACGTAGGTACCTCGTAGTCTAGTAGCTTCTACTCGGCTAGGATCGTGTTCTAAAAACTCCCTACTCCCTATAACTAGTTTCTTTATTTATACTAGCTTATCTATTCTACGGTATACGCTTATCTTCTAACAAACATGTTATAATAATTAGGTCGTAGAGATAGGAGTATAGGAGACTTATACTATAACAATTACTAGTATAAAATGGAAGGCTAATACTCTAGCGTTACTTACCCCTCCGTGGACGGGACTCTTAATAAGCACTTATCCGAGAATGAAAGTAAATAAGTATACTTAAATCCAAATCTAAGTCCAAATCAATACCTCGATACCCTAAATCTTCCGTGACGCCAATACATAGGAGGCTGAAGATAAACTCGGTTCGAACAAACGTCCTACATTTCTTATCTAGTTTTCAACAGCAAGAATCTTCGAATGGACATGGAGAGAGGTCTGAACGCCACACGAGGAGTGCATATAAGGAGGCTCTGCCTCCCACTCAAGTCCTTATACCTTTTGTACCTCTGAGCTCTCCTTTTCGCTACGCCCCGTCCCTGAGATAAATCACTCCGTTCTTTGTATCTAGTACTGCCTATCAGTTAGTCAGTTACTTGTAGAGTCCGTTATGGTCTCTCACTTAGTAAGTTCCTAGGACAGCCATAGGCTCTGCAGGATCATTTAAGTGTACTTGCTAGTTATTTAGTATATATACCATACTTAATGAAGCACCATATGCCCTTACTTCAGCTACTCTGGAGTATAGTTCCTGCCAAATATAAAAGCTATTTAAAAAAGCTTGTCCCAATGTGAGAACTTACGTATAAGTGATCAGATGGGATTCTGGCTCTATTCTGACTAGAGATTGAGGTGTAGGTAGTAGTATAGAGCTGTCATTTTCAGAACCCAAAACATGAAGACTATGATTCCAGGTTCTACCTTGTTAATTTTAAACAATCTAATCATCAGAATCAATTTATTTTGGGGTTCCCGACGAATCATGGTGTATATTGCCCCCTTTCCCTGGATCTTCTAACCTCCTAAGTATATTTTGATATCTATATAATCTAAATGCAAGTTTAAATAAAAACCCAGATCTAAGTCCGAATACGATCCGATATATCCTGTCGGCTAGAAGGAAGGCTCTTAATAAGTACAACCTTTTCCGGTATTTACTTACTAATATTCGTACTCATTCCAAAGTAATGTAATGTATCCGTCTCTGAAATAAGCGAAACGTTATCAGCGAGCGATAGGGGGGTTTGTGTTCTCATTCCCAAATTTTCGTCGGATACTAAGTATGTTTATGCGGTTTTCATTGCTTAGGCGGGAGGTCCTTCTCCTCTTACTCTATTACTATCTTCTTCGCGATTTCATTTTATTACTTATAAAGCAAAGCGTGAACAACTACCTAGCTGTGTACTTCTAAGTCCGTTTCAAGCTTTCTCTTCGTAGTAGGTAGAGCTATTAGTTCTTCTAGCTAAGGGTTCTAAGCTATTTAGGAATGGTGATCGCTAAGCGAGTTGAAAAAGGGGGGGTCTTTTGTGAGGTATCTGCTGGCTCGGTGGTTTGTATCGTGAAGGCAGATTTTGTGCGGGTTTCTACTGGTTTGCGAGGTAAGTTAAGGCTGTTCGCAAGTGTAGAGATAAGTCGTTTTTTTGACTGGTAGGAGTAACACAGAGATCAGTCTAAAACAAGATAGGGTACAGAGAAGGAGTGAGAATTGGAGGGTTTGTAGCAAAGAAAGACAATTGCCTAGCAAGTCCTTTGAAGTAGTGTTCTGCCGGATCAACCGATGACTGGAAGCAGGTCCGTGAGGGCCGCTAATCCTCGAAGAAGTATATGCCTGTTTGGGGTATTGTAATATGTAACCGGGTTAAGAGAGAATAATAAGGTAGGTTGGATACTCGAATCATCTAGCGTAACCCCTTTGTATTACAGTAAGCGAGTACAATCTCGGGTACAGAAGAGGCTTCGGTCTTCATCCTTTTAATCCCGGAAAATAATACCACATGGAGGATTTGGAAATATGTGGAGAAAGAGACTAGCTTCGAACTTTGTCAGAAGCAAGTACGAAGCAGGGAACTGACCCTTTTTTGAATTGTTTGGGAAAGATACATTAGATTACTTTCGAACAGTATGAATATCTATAAATGGGTGCCGGGAAAGGTTGTGCTTGACAAGGGCCTGCTCTTTAATCGGAAAGGGTTTGGACTTTACATTACATTTGTGCTTACTTTTTCCGCATCAAATCAGCTCCTGACCGTCTACTTCTCTTTACTTCTCTTTATTAGCACTAAAGTGTACCTATACTTGACTTATCGATCGGCAGTTATTTTCTCTACAAGCAAGGGATTCTTACGATCCAAAGTTGAAGTAATTTTAGTACGCAGTTGTTTAATAATCAAATGTAGATGTAGGTGTGGTGCTGGGTGTCTACTTCGCAACTTCACCACTAAGACGTAGCTACTCTTGAGTTATGGAACATGAATTGATCCTCTGAGCTAGAGCAATTTACTTTTCCAAGAAATATTGCAAATTTAATGTGTGTTTATCTGGGAATAAATTATGGAAGTGGAAGTGGTGTTACTTTCGATGGGGTGTCGCGAGCTTCCATGGGGCGGAATTTCGCACCAAGAGCCACTCCGTCTATGCTACATATAATGTTCTCATACATGTCAGATATTGACCGGGTAATATATCCACTCTACAAATTGCACACGAAAGAATCAATATTAGATTCAATGATATTTTCGGTACCAAATCAACATACAGTGTGTGCAACCAATTACCATCAGGCGAGGTTGTCATACAGGTGAAGACCTCTGAATGAGTTCTACCGTGCAACACCAAGATCCAAACTCCACGCACCATCCGGAAATACCCTCCATAACCACCGCATCGTATCATCGAGTCAACAAAGTACCCTCAATTAGCTCAAGGAGGTCACTGGCAAAGTACACGTGCGGAAAGGCCTGACCAAAGCGAATTCACAATGGCACCAGCGCCGCCACTGGCAATTCACAAGCAACTGCAGCAAAGAACAGACAAGTCCGTAAGAAAGAGGGACCGCAGCTGGAATATACAAGGGCAGAGGGCCACCCAAATTCTACACGGTAATGTGATCCCCCGTTTGACTACAGTTCCCTAACATTCTTCCATGTGCTGCGAAAGTCATTGAAGCCAAGAAGAGCCGTCTCCTGTACAGCTACCGGGAGAGGGGGTTTAATCGCTAGGATTTCCGAGTTCAACACCAACGACCATGATATCTAGCGTATCAGTGTGCCATGATTCGCAAACCACATACGCATGCTGCATGAAAGGACTGGGTTATGTACCATGCTAGTCTGGTCTATGAATGGTTCTTTCGACCACCTAGTTGCGACAAATCAGATTTCTATCCCATGGGCCCTCTCCCCAATCCGAATCCACTTCTTCCTCAAAATAGCGATACATACAAACGAAACTATTCCTTTCTCAAGTTGAGGACAAGAAGCCAACCTTACATGGATCCATAAGCTTGAGATTGGTTTGTTGGAATGGGAGGGGAGAGTTGCTGGCAGTGGCGAAGTCGCTGTACATTGGCACGAAGAATGGCTGCAGAAGGAAGACGATGAAAGCGACGAGCATATAGGCACCATCATGAGAGCAAAGATTTCAGGTTGAAGATAGGTCATACATCTAGGAAAGGAGCTTCGGGGATCAATCACTGCATCTTGGAGTTGGCAAAAATCAACCTTGCGGCCACCAGACCTACATGATGGCAGCTCAGAAGCTTCAGGAGGAAGTTGACTGGTGCTTCAGAAACTACATAAGGGTGTCGCAGAAGTCGAGCCAGCTTACCACTCGAAAAAGAGCTCGAGATAACTACAAGGAATCAGGTATCACATTCGTCATTGCAAAGAGCCGAGAAGGAAATAAAATTGGAAAAGGTTCCAAGCTCGATGAAGTACACGAGCAGAAAGATTGGACTGGTGGAATTGACCGTCAGAGGCACGGTCATAACTCTTCACACACCTGATACGTATAGGAAGGAGAATTCAGTGTTAGAGATAGATTCAAGTAAGATTCAAGTATGAATAGAATCATTAGGTGCTACGAGCATACTTGCTACAATGAAGTTCAGCGACTACCATATTCAAACGAGCGGGTCTTTCAGCAGCACAGTATAAAGAAGGTTTGTATTAATTGGCATGTTGATATTCCGTAGCGCTATAGAGTTTCAAGGAACTAACTGATACCATAAATACTGTCACAACTCGATTCATGTCTCCAAACCGTACTTCCAAACAAAGCAAAAGCAACAAATTGAAGTTCTACCCCGAATTCCCTCACACACAGAAGCCAACTAAATGTATCCATCCGCGGTCGTCAAAAGGCCCTCAACATCGTTGTTCTCTTCCAAACCAGTATTCGAAGATGTCTCATTCGCCATATTTTGTATTCATTGGCAGAAAGCCGTTTTTACCATCCTTCTTGAAAACTCGCATATCTCAACAAGCGGCCATTGACTGACAGGTACCTGTCCCAGTGTATGGTGGTGTTGGCTCATGCACAAAACCTATTGATTCAGAAAGCAACAAAGTTGGATGGGGTGATGGTGTGCATCTGTTCGGTGACTGGAACTTTCGGGATCGCATGGTGAGGTTCTTCAGGAACTGGTTGCAGATAAAGGATGTTAAGTATGTTCGCTCGTGTGGTCTGTATCTCGTCAGTAAAGTCATCGGTCCTTTCCATCCTCAAGGATCTTACCAAGAACGTGTGTAGTGATGGACCGCGTGATCTTTCTTCTGGAGACTCTGATAGAGTACTACGGATTGTCGGTTCGTGTTCGAACTTCGTTGACGAGGAATGTGATTAAATGCAATTGATCGTATGTCGTTCGGTGTTCTTCAGGTTCGTTGGGGTCGGTGGCACTCGAGGCCTGGGATGGTTTGTAATCCGCTCTCGTTCTTCTTTCCATTAGCATATACTAAGAATCTTGCGAGGATTTCATGTTTGTGATGAAGCAACCTGGAACTGTTAGGTCATGTTCGCAATTCCATGGAAGCAAGAGGGTGAATTGACAAGCTTTTGGGAAAATGAAGGGATACAGACATACCAATGGGCCCCTACAATATACATCAGAAGACTGCGATACCTCCGTCATCAGTTCAGTAGGGCAAGAGACGGCCAGAAATCTGCGAAGGTATTGTCGCTGTCTTCTGTTCCCTGATAGCGGTCTCCTACCTCTTTCGCTTCGTAAATCACCCCTTCGATCGGGTCACCCAGAGTTATCCCCAACAGCTGTACTTCATGGATCGCTTTGTCAACCAGGGCGACCCAATCGACAGAAGGGTGCCTATCCACATCCTATTCGTCAACTTGATTGACTCACGAGAAGTTCAGTCGACTTTATCCCGGCAATTGTTCGTGACTGTGACGATAGGATATAGTCGAGGTCTTTTGCTGGATCGGTGTTGCAGGCACCGTATTTTGGAAAACCGTGGTATGCGGATGATGCTCCAGTCCCACGTTTGCTTAAGCTCACAGCGAGGCTAAGTGCTGCCCACCAAGCAAGGGACAGAAAGGCTACAATACTACTATTCAGAATAGTATATTTCAAATGTCTTTTCTTTTGTAATTCATTTGAAGGTTGAAGAGGTTACTAACATATTTAATTCAATTGGAAAGTTTCAAAGAATCATTAAGAAAACCACACATCAATACATTAGTCACTACAGTAAGAACTCATATTGTTACAGATACGTGTTAATCATTAATGAATTAGCGGTATGTAACATCACTTCGAATAGCACAATTTCACGTTTCACCGTCAGATAGTCACGAAACAATAGCAAAAGCAGATTGCGGGGGTTCAAAGTACTGTATTTTCAGCCCACAAGGGGCGAAACAACCCCAAAAACCGCCCAAAACTCCCTGGTATGAATCATGCGGGTTTTTATCGAGGCCCCGCCCTCATCTCCCCCCAAAACACAACACACTTCATGAGCCCCGAAGGACTCAAGCAGCAAACCGAGGGCTGCGGCGCAGCGGTGTGCTGGCAGGAGTGGTGGTGGTGGCGGCGGCAGCAGCGGCGGCAGCACGCTGAGCGCGATAGCGCATGGCATTTCGAACATTCTGCGCGTAATCGCGGCTGCTAATTACCCAATATTAGTATGGATCCTTGTGATGTCGTTGAGGTTTGCTTACAGGCGGGCAGCGCGGCGGGCAGCACGGCGGGCAGCAGCAGCTGCGCTATCGTAATATTAGTATGGATTCTTGTGATGTCGTTGAGGTTTGCTTACCGGTGGGCAGCGCGGCGAGCAGCAGCTCTTCTTGCGCGATAGCGCATGGCCCATTGACTTTCCAGCGCGGCGTTGCGGCTGTTAATTACCCAATATTAGTATGGATCCTTGTGATGTCGTTGAGGTTTGCTTACCATCGCGGGCCCGGGCGCGGGAGGGGGCTGCGGGGGCCGGAGGAGGGATTGTTCATCGTTGCAGTTTCTGTTGTTATTATTGGTATTGGCAAACCGTATTAGGAGTTCGAATGGTACTTACTGTGAGATTTGTGGGTGTGGGTGTGGGTGTGTGTGTCTGATTGACTTGGAAAGAGAAAGTTTCTTGGTGGCTCTCGATTATATCTGATCTCGCTAAGGCTGCGAACTTGCTTAGCGCAAGGCTGATACTCTCCCCTGGTGGACTATGGCCAGAAGGGCAAATCCCCAGGTAAACCTACATATATTGTTTCCTAAATAGCGTCCCAAAGATACTCTGGTTCTGGAATTTCAGCTTATACGAAGCAAGAAGTTATAACCTCTATACCATTTCTATCTAGAAATTTGAAGTGCTGTTATAATACTACTAAGTACGCTAACATTCTCTAGTAAAGACAAACCTGATAAAGATATCTTTATAAGTAATACTTTATAGTTAACTTTTATGAGGTAAGTTGAGTGTTACGAGATTTGGGGGTTAATTGTTGCTGAGCGACATCCTAGATCCGCCCCCCTTTATCGGTTGTACCTGCAGGACCTCTAACCGAATGTGTCCACGTGATCGACAAGACTTTTTTAACCAGGGATTTCTGCAGCAACACCGCAGATGCGCCCCCCTTAATCGGCTGTACCTCGTACCGAATTTGTCCACGTGATTAACCAGACCTTCACGACCAGGAATTTCTGCACCACCACACAAAGGAAGTGCATGCAACATGAACTTTCAATTTTCGCCTCCCACTAAATAGAAGGAGACAATTACTTGACTCTTGATACGGGGCTATTCGAGTATAGTGCCCTTGCTAGCACCAGGTCGCATGTCCCTGCGAGTAACCTCGGCGGGCAGTCTTGACCATCCCATCATTCCGATACTTCCAACACCCCAAAGAAGTCAGTCAAGCAGCCGATGAAGACTGAATTCCCAGAAGCCACGTAATAGTAGAATATAAAATGCTTGAAATCCACAATTACTGGACCAGGAAGATTTGGTTCCTCAGTATCTTTAACTATGATAATTTATTTACGAAACCACAAAAGAAAGCCTGCCACAGCCTCGTATCCTTGGCTGAATGCCTGATTGACCGCAAATCTACTGCTACATATCAGTGTTTCCCCATGATATGCCAAATTTCCATCCCCATTGGCGGCAATTGTATTGCATATAGTTGAAACAATGTTCGCATGTGCATTGATGCTCATTTCTGCTACACCACACGTCTCTTCCGTTGGAGGATACAATAGCTTGGTATGTGTTATCGACTTTGGAAGAAGGCTTCAACGGGAGCGGGGGCAGGTAGAAAGCGGTTTTGTAGTAGGATTGCCTCTTGCGACACATCATCCAGATCGCCGGCTATCTGTCGTATGGTAAATGGAGACCGAAAGCATCGCGGAAGCGGCGAAGAGAGGAAGCTCCAGTATTCTGAGAGACTTTGAGATCTCTACAGTGTGAAATTCCTTGTCAAAACGGACACCTGCAATCACAGTGTGAACAGTATTCTTCGCATCACCTCCTGTCCTAGAGAAATATATTCGGAAGCTTTCTCAAAAGGCAATTGTACTCCAAGATCATCCACACTCTTATGTTAAACCTTTCTTGGTGAGCTCTGCTCAACACATCCGCGCACGAACGCTCCGTTTTCGACACCGCTTCGTAGGCCAGACTCGAGCATGCGAGAGACTTATTCGACTTCGGAGGCTTGAGGTTGTCCTGGCCCTGTTTCTTGGTGTTAGCCCAATCATGGAGATGCAGGTAGTCATGTAAGACATGTTCAATCTTTGAGAACGCAGATACAAATGGCAACGTGTTCTGGTGAACGTGGTCAAGTAGCTTAGACAGTGACCTATAGCCCTCCTTAGACTACGACATTCCCTCATTGCTTTCTTCTGCGACGACATATCTCACAGTAAAGGTTCCTTGTGTGCGCTCTGTTGAAGACATTTGGATGCTCGAATTTGGAGGTCTCGAGGGTTTGCTTCGAAGGGAGGTGAGATGGTGGAAAGAACATTGTCCACTCCTGGGAGGGAGCGACGCAAGATATGAGCCCAGGCATTGTGTTGGAGGCTACAGGATGAGATTTCTACCAGGCTTTGGCAGGTACAGGCTGGAGTACGAGGAGCGGATGCGTAATCGTGGATTGAGGGGAAATGCAGTGGAATGGCTCTGCCAGCTGAGTCTATCTGATTAGCAACCAGGGAACTCTCAAAAAGACCGAGATAAACCTACACTGAGAGCAGAAGCCTTCTTCAATGACCGTAGACTGCGAGGTCAAGGAAGCCTTGGTGAGATGAAATTTCGGTCCTTAAGGATAGGACTTGTATGAAGCGTAGGAGGTCAAACGTCGCCAGCAGTGGCACTATGAGACCCCTCGGGTCTCTAGGTAATTGGTGAGCCCGATAGACATTGAAGGGAATTCATATGCTCGTACCATACGGTGAATCAAAGGTTTCCCAGGTTGTTGCGGCACAGATATGCCACCTTGAGATTGATTGGCATGGTTGCTAGACTCGAGGAGCTATTTTATTTGCACAAAGGTCCACCTAAAAGACAGTGCAAAGTTGAAATATCATCCTCTCAGTTTCTCGGGTATGGCTTCAAAGATCCGATGGATGAAATCATGGAAACAATCCCTCCTCAAAGCATGCAGAGTCTCCTCAGAACAAATCCCCCCGTCTCTCTGTGTTTTAACCTTTGACCTTCCGTTTCTGGCTTTCAGTCATTGAACGATAGCTGAACCAACATCAATCGCCGTCCTACGTATCGACGATAGCACTTGGATATATATAGCAGTTCTGCCCATCCAGTTTTCAAGCATGTAGTTACCGCAGATATCAAGGCTAGAGTCTTTCATCCATCCCATCACAACCATACCTGCAAATACCTCTCAAGCTGGGTATCTTCAAGGTTCCGCGGAGAAGGCAACTGAATAAGCGACAATTTGAGGACGCTCTAGCCCAATAGAATGTAATCTTAGAGACATCCATGAACACAAAGCTGTCCCATACCCTGCTGCCAGTAACCCCACTCGCTTAGTGCTTTCCGGATCATTTTCTTGACCTCTCCCGACGTCGGCGTCGGCGTCAATTATTCCGCAGTAGGTATAAAAACTTTTCCTTCGAGTCGATTCTGTCCTTTTCTTTCTTCCTTCTTACAACCACCACAACGACACCACCACCACAACGTTTCGGTCTTGCCCTTCGTCTCTGTAGGTCCCAACCCTGTGCTCTATCAACATATCCACAGTAACTGACGACTCTCAAGTCACATCATACTAGCTACCAGTCCCGCCGCTCCCAGAAATTCTGCGTAGGTTCAATTTTTACTTGTCAAAATCGCAGCTTCCGCTGACATACAATGTAGCCCAATCACGCAATGGCTCCACGCAAATCCAAGGCTACCGGCACCAAGAAGGCTGGCGGAACTTCGAAGAAGAGCAGTGGTGTGCGTTCCGTTCGTGCTCTCTCTCCCGCTTCGGCGGCCAAGAAGGAAGAAAATCGCGTCAGGTAAGTAATCCATCAATGATTCTTTTCAAAATTGGACTAATCATTCTAGACGCCAAATGACACGCAACGATGCCAATGATGCGCGTGATACCAGGGTTAAGAACATGCGGATCAAGTTTAGAAAATCTGGCCTTCTTTTTGAGAAGCTTTCGGAGGAGGGTAGGAAGGAAATCTTGGACATCATAAAGAAAGATGTCCATAAGCACTAGTAAGTATCATACGAAGTTTCTGCAGATTAATCATCTAACGTTGTGTGCTTCAAGCAAATACACTGGCAATTATCCCTCCAAGAAGCGCAAGGAGGCTGCAGAAGCAGCAGCAGCAGCAGCAGCAGCAGCAAAGGGTGCCAAGATGGCAGAGGTCGACGACGACGAGACTGAGGAGGAGAAGGATGATGATGATGACGACGGTGACGATGACAAGGACGATGATTTGGAGAAGGAGAGTGATGACGAAGATGAGGGTCGGCGCCCGGCCGCCAACCAAAGCGGCGTTACAGCAGTTTTGGCAAATTGAGGGGGGGGGCATAGGGTTTAAGTTGTTTTTTGAGAGAAATTGAAATGCCTTTTGAAGCCGTAAAACCTCGCAGATGAGAATTCTTTGTGCTTGACGTGATAATGATATTGTGAGAGCAGACAGGTGATGGAGAGGAAAGTGAACTACTGAGAAGCATTCGTACTTTCATAACACAATAGGCGTGAGAATCGCTCTGTACACGCCATTAAAAGTCATTATGCCAAAGTTCTTGTACAATTAAATCAATTGTCCTATCTTACCTAGCTTAATTAGGAGTGAAAAGTAACAATTATCTTATGTATTCGTGTATTTGATTTAGTTATATGAGTTCTTTAGGATAATACTTTTATAACTCAGGTGTCTATAGAGCAATGCCCGTATATCTTACACTTTGAAGTAATGATTATTCTAAAGTATTAGTGTATTAGTTTAGTTATATAGGTTCTTTAGAATAATATCTTTATAACTTAGGTGTCTATANAATTATTCTAAAGTATTCGTATATTAGTTTAGTTATATAGGTTCTTTAGAATATTATCTTTATAACTTAGGTGTCTATAGAGTAATACCCGTATATCTTATATTTTAAAGTAATAATTATTCTAAACTATTTATATTCTAGTTTAGTTATATAAGTTCTTTAGAATAATATCTTTATAACTTAAGTATCTATAGAGTAATACCCGTATCTCTTATACTTTTAAGTTATAAATATTCTAAAGTATTCGTTTATTAGTTTAGTTCTATAAGTTCTTTAGAATAATATCTTTATAATATAAGTATCTATAAAGTAATACCTATATCTCTTATATTTTAAAGGAATAATTATTCTAAAGTATTTATATATTAATCTATTTATATAAGTTCTTTAGAATAATATCTTTATAATATAGTTATCTATAAAGTAATACCTATATCCCTTCTACCTTTAAGGTATAATTATTCTAAACTATTTATATTATTAATTTAGTTATATAAGTTCTTTAGAATAAGATCTTAATAACTAAGGGGTATATATAATAATACTTATATCTTTTATACTTTTAAGTAGTAATTATTCTAAACTATTTATATTAATAGTTTAGTTATATAAGTTCTTTAGAATATTATCTTTATAACTTAAATATTTAAATATTAATACCTATATCTCTTATACCTTTAAGTACTAAATATTCTAAACTATTTATATTCTTTATTTAGTTATATAAGTGTTTTAGAATAATATTTATATAATATAGGTATATATAGAGTTATATCTATTTTACTTATACTTTTAAGTAGTAATTATTCTAAACTATTTATATTCTTAATTTAGTTATATAAATTCTTTAGAATATTTTCTTTATAACTTCGATATATATAAATAATATCTATATCTCTTATACTTTTAAGTAATAATTAATCTAAATTATTTATATTATATATTTACGGAGATCGCGGTTAAAAGTTAAGTTAGTTATCTACTATTTAGGGCCTATACCCTGAAGCAAGGCCCTAATTAGCTAGAATAGCCCTATAGCCAAGGTTTAATAGGTACTAGGGGGGTCCCGGGGGGTACCAGGGTGCCTATAGGCCTATAACAGGGGTAAAATAAAGGGGCTAGCTCGGCTAGCCTAGCTAGAGAGTTATAAAGGGGGTAATTCACGTAAGTTTTATATAGTTCTTAAGATAATAACAAAGGATTTAGTAAACTCTTTACTTTAATTAGTCTACTTTTCTCCCTTTCTTATACTTGTTCCCTTCTTCTAATTTAATAACCTCCTTTATATACTTAGGAATCCGCTCTATCTAAGCCTAAATACACTCCTAGGATAGGTTCGCCTAGTACTCTCTCTAAGCCTCTTTTCTCTTTATTTTAGTAGTTAGTACTCCCTACTTTATTATCTCCTTTTTTATCTAAAACTAATATAGCTTAATTATATTTAGGTCGAGAGAATTAGATAGCTAGAGTAAGCGTAATATACTCTAAAGGTTAAACACTTCCTTCTAGTACTTTAAAGTATACGTAGCTATATTATCCTCTTATATATATATATCTAAATATTACTTTTATTACTCTTTTATAAAGGGTAAAAGAAGTAGCTTAAGAATTACTTCTTAGTACTAATACTAGTTAATCCTACCCCTTCCTTTTATAAGAATATATTTACCCTACTTCTCTATAAACCTCCATTTAGTAATTAATTTCATCCGATTAGCCTAAGTACGTGTTTTAGCCTTAGTCTTACGCGCTACTAGCTTATCTAGCTACTCCTGTTCTTACCTAGCCTTATAAATTAGCTCTATAATACGGTTCCGCTCTAGTAGATCCGCTACGTATACTACCTTCTCCTTCTTTATCTCCTTCTCCTAGATATAATAAGGTCCTTTAGTATAGTAGCTAAAGTAACTCTACTATATAAACTCCGAATATCCCTTCTACCTACGAGTTATAACGTAATTATAGTACGCCTTACTAGCTAACCTCTATACCCTACGCTTACCCCTTAGGTTCTTAGTTATAAAAGTCTCGTTAGTAAAGATTACCTTCTTCTAATCCTCTAAAGTCTAGTCTTTATACTTTAAATACTACTCTAACTAAGCCTTCCTTACCTTCTTATTTAAGCTAGGTTTTATAGTTAACTTAAAGTTACTATAGCTATATACTTTTAAAGTATAGTAGATAATAGTAGGAGAGATTATACTATATACCTTAGTTTAGTTAATATTAAGAGCTACTTTACTATAAGACTACTATCTTATAGTAGAGTTTTATATAATAACCGATATAATCTTATTAACTATCCCTTATAGAATTCTCGGTCTACTAGTTTATAGAGTATTATTAATATAGAAAGTCTATATAACTTGTTTTAGCTTCTATTTATAAGATATTATCTTTACTCTAATCCTATAGAGAGAGCGTTCTTTTACTCTAGTTTCTTTCTTAATATCCGGTAACGTAAGGGTCTTTCTAAACTTCTTATATATATATAATACTTAGATACGGTCCCTAATTATATAATAAGTTTTAGTACCTTTAGGTAGGTTAAATAGTAAGGGTACGAGGGAGGGAGAGCGAGAGGTACGTAAAGTAGTAGTATCTCTAGAATAGATAGAAATAGTTAAAAGGGGAGTAGTTAATATAATTAAAGCTAGTTTAGATATAAAAGAGAGGTTATCTTCTAGCTTACTATTACCCTAGGCTAGTATTTCTATATCTAGACCCTTAAAATACTCTAAGAATCTATCTTCTTTTTCCTTATCTAAGGAATTAGAATAATTTAACTCCGAATCTATCTCTTCTTTCGTATCTAGCTTAGAATTATAGGATTCTACCCTACTAGAGTATTCTACTTCGCTATTATCTTCTTCGTCTAATACTATTACTTAAAAATTATAATAAGAAGATATAATAAGGTATAAAAAGGTTATTAAAAGAGAAAGAGTACTAGGAAAGACCTTAGGGATAATTATTTATTATAATATAGTTAAAAAACTCGTTAAAAGTAGCCCCCCTTTTACCTCGCTTAGAACTAGTATATACCCTTACTTAAAAAGGCCCTATACGTACTATAGATATAGGGAATTAGTCCCTAAAATATAGGGACCTACTACTAAAACTTAGGGATCTACCCTAAGAATATAGTAGAGTCTAGGTCCGAGAGTACTTTAGGGTACCTATAGCCCCTATAGGGGCCTCTATAGGGTATAGGCGCTAAATAGTAGATAACTAATATAACTTTTAACCGCGATCTCCGTAGTTATATAGGTTCTTTAGAATAATATTTTTCTAATATAAATATATATAAAGTAATACTCGTATAGTACTATACTACTACTACTATATAAACCCTAAAGCTTTACTAAAACTAGAGATAAATACTTTATATATATATAAGGGTAATTAGTTATTAGATAATTATAATTAATTATATATAATTAATATATAGTATATTCGAAATTATAAAGTTACTAGCTAGAGAAGTTATATATAATTATAAAGTATACTTTCTATACCGAATATAACCTGAGATTAGCCTATAAATATTACTACTTTATATTTATTAATAATATAGAGCTATTTATAAATTTTTAGTAAACTATATTCGACTAAAGTATAAAAACGGTTACTATTAATATATATTTATAGTTATAGAGAAAACGAATGTAGGATAAATTAAATATATATTATTCTAAAGTAGGTAAAACACGTGAATTGTTTAGGACAAAACAGGAGACTATTAGAATAGGAGATATTTTTATATCACTTGAGGATAGATAAACAACCGGCAAGAGCTAGCAACGTGGGTAGGAACCTTTAACAACTTCATATTTCCTGCCCGAGAGCAGGATACGAGCCCTAGGGGTCTCCTTTCCTCGCCTACCACCATCCCCATTTGTACAAAACCATTTTACTATTAAACGACTGTTATAGCCAGCCTGTCAGGGACAAAACAGGAGACTGTTAGAATGAGCTGTAAAAAGTGGACTAAGGAGTGAAGAGCTAGCTAGGGGAGAAGTAGGGAGTCTTATGAGACGACCCTGACCGAGTAGAAGCCGCTGGAATGCTAGGTAACCACCTAGGTAACCCAGGCAGGGGTATATGAGTCTCGGCTAGCTAAGACTATTCCGTAACAATTGCCCACAAAAAGAGAAGAAGACGACGCCCTCGTCTTCATAAGAGGTGTCAAGGACAAAATAGGAGACTGTCAGAATGAGCTGTGTGAAAGTGGATAACTAAAAAGAAGCTAGCTAAGGGGAAAGGGGTGCTCTAATATAGGAGCTCTCCTGTGTTATGGGTCCTTCCTGAATGAGACTAGCGCCTTCCTGATAAGGCTAGCGTGACTCATATGGATCCATGTAGAAAGTACACGGAGAGCCTCACTAAAGCAAGAGTCACATGCTAAACAACAAAGGGGGTGAACTCCAGTTCACTGTACGTTCCGTAACAAGAGGAGTGAACTCTTTATGAGTACTAGTCCGATATCTAATACTATCCAAGTACAAGTTCAAATGCAAGTTTAAATAATTGTCTAGCCAGTTCTAATTCCATGTACTAGTATCCGTGCATACGTATCTATACTAATTCTAAAGCAATTTAATATATCCGTTCTAAGTAAATGAAAAAGGTTAGTTCTATACTTCGTACTTACTTCTAAACAAATGCGAAGCGAGTCCTCCGGGGTTAAAGGAGTGAAAACCGAAGGCTTTTCTATCTAAATATCGTACCTAGCTATACTCGTGATAGTACTCGCTTAGTTAGGGGGGTGGGGGGGTTTCGAGGCTTTAGCTATTCGTACTTTACTTAGCTCGAAAAAGAGAGGTGTTAAGAAATAAGTCGAGCTTTAGCTAGGTGTTTTACTTCGAGGCTAGTAGAAGGTTCTAAAGAATTATATACTTTATAAGGTAAAAGTCGATATAACGTATAAGGAGTATAGTATACTATAGGGATATCGAATCTAAATTTAGGTTTACTAAATCTAATTTATTAACCTATAAATTAGTATAATTTATTTTTAGGCCTCTAATTTATAATCTTAGTATTATTTTAATAGTATAAATATAGATAAAATTTACTAGAAAGACTACTAAAAATATATATAGAATAGTACTTTGTTACGGTTATTTAGTACTATTAAGTATTCACTCTAACTTTAAGAGTATAAGCACGTGCCCTTAGTATGGTTATAGCGTCCCTACTACACGTACTTATACTAACCTAGCTAGCTACAAGTTCTAGACTCTTTAGTTTATTATTTTACTATATTTAGACCTATATAATTTACCTCTATTCGCTCTACGTAATATAATAATAAACTTAACTAAAATTTTCTCGAGCTAGTTTTATAATATAAGACTATAAAAAGAAGTTATTAGACTACGCTTTACAAGCGTGCTAGTAGGTAAAAGACGTACGAACCGCTATATAGAAGTAGAACACTTTACTGTTCTAGGAGAACAAGAGCCGAGGGAGTTAATTTAGATCCTCTAACGTAAGTAGTAAAGACTACTTACTTTTATATATAGTTTATTACTTTTTAATCCCGACTATTATAATTCAACGATAGTTATTTAGAAAGAGTTTTATTATTAACTTATAGTTATATATTTACTTATAGCTAAAGCTATATATTTACTTAAGTTCTAGTTTCTAAATTAATATCTATTAACCGCGAATATTTTAATATTATATAATACTAATATACTTGTACTTCTAATCTTTTTCCTACCCTACCTACCTGGATATTAAATCTACTATAGCGTGTTCGGAAGAAGAAGAAATCCTAGCTCTAGCTATAAACCTTTAGGATATACTAAAGAAGCTACCCTCTCGAGTATATTACTTACGTTGATTTACTACAAAGTTACTAGAGATTATAAAGGTTTAGATAGTTACTTAAGAGAATACTAGAGATAAGTTTAACTTACTTAGTAGCGCTTAATAGTAGGAGTTTTTAAAAGAAGCCTAGGTAGATAATATAGCTATAGAAGGCAACCTCTTAGTATCTAATCATAAACTTCGACTCTTTACTAACAGATATAATAGCCTAGTCGATATTTAGAAGATAACGGACACTAGTAAGAAACTTACTAAGGAAGATCTCTAGGTAGCTTAGAATATAATATAAGATATATCTAAGGATTATAACTAAAAAATACTAAAGATTTAAGACCTCTAGAGTTAGATAAAGAAACTAAAGTTAGATAGTATTACTAAGATAATTTAGAATAGTATAACTAGATATTAAATAGTTTCCTTATAATAANCGAGATTAATTATTCTAGGATACTTAAGTAGTAAAAATATAATAAGATAAACTCTAAAAGTAATAAGATAAACTCCTTTAAGATAACTAGGACAAGGATAATAAAATTAGTAGATTATCGAAGAGCTAGAATTATTAGCTAGGGATACTATTTATATTTAAACTAGCTATAAGAATTCAAGTATAAGACCCTAATAAGTTTAATAGTTTAGATAGATCTAAATTTAAGAGCTAGTATAAAAGAGTTATTTATAAGTTATATATAGATAGTTCTTTCTTTCCTAAGCTAGAAGATAAAGCTAGATATATTTATATAGTTCTTAGTAGAAAAGTATAGAATTAAGTTAAGAATAAGACTATGTTTAATATACTAGAATAGATTCTATTTACTTTATATAAGATCTATTTTAACCCTTACTAAGACTAAATAGTAAGATATAAGTTTAGAATATATAAATAAGGTACTATACTATAGAACGATTTTATTATAGAATTTAAAGCCCTAACTAATAAACTTAGGATAGATAAGAGATAAAAGATTTATAAACTTAAATATAAGGTCTCTAATAAGCTTAAGTAATACTTCCGAAGTTATATAGGTATAGTTATTACCTATTATAATATTCGACAGGTATTTACTAATCTCTCTTTATATCTTAATAAGGAAAATTCAAATAAAGTAATTAGAGCTTATAATAATCTACCTATATCTAGGTTTATTATAAGATAATAATAATAAGCTTGGTTTACCCTCCCTTTAGGTTCGTTAAGTATACTATCCGTTCTAAGTATACCTTAGGTTCCTATAAATATACAAGGATAATAGAAGAAAGTTCCTAGGCCTAATAATCCTTATTATACCTATAGAGGAATTAATTACTTTTTACTTAATTATCCTAATAAGGGTAAGCGTTAGACGTTAAAATAGAAGTTTAAAGTTACTCTTAAGGTAGTAACTCTAGTAGTAACTTAAGTAGCTATAAAGATTTTAGCTATAGTAGTAAAGGACAAACCTAGCTAAGAGTCTAGAACTTCTAATAGTAAGAAGGATAATAACACCGAGAAGTTAGAAAACTAGAGTCCTCTAGTAAAGATACGCTTAGAAGTAGTTAATTAATAAGAATTTTATAAATAGTAGTAGATTATAAAAGATAGTTTCTCTATCCTTATATAATAAGATAATAGAAATTACCTTTTTAGATATTAATAGATACTANATAGTTTTAATAAGAAGTAGAATAAGATTATATATATAATATACCTATAACTTTAAATAAATAATTATACTTCTAATAAGACTAAGTTTTATTTAACTAATATACTATAAGAGTTAATTCTTAGGAAGTTATAGATAAATATATATAGAGTACTTTTAGATATAAGATATAATAAAATATACTTTATAAGCGGAATTTATAAGTATACTAGAGCTCCTAGAAGTAATATTAATTTACTAGAAGATATTAAGTATTACTTATACTTAAATAAAATAGAAGAAGTACTTAAAACATAATAGTCTCTACTTTAAAAGGTTATAAAGATTCTTTCTAAGATAGACTTATTAGATAATTATATTTAGAGCTCTTCTATAAAGCTAACTTTTATACCTTTAATATAAACTAATAAGTCTTCTTTATTATAATCGGATAGTACTTAGGAAAAGGATTATAAGAAAGAACTTAAAAAGATAAATAAAGAATTATAAATACTTTTAAAGAAGCTTCTAAATTCTACTTTATCTATTCTATATTTAGGAAAGGATATTCTATAAAATAAGAGTATTTTATTAGATCTAAAGATTAACTACTTTATAATTAGTACTTATTTGTTTATATAAGATACTAAGTAGGAAGGAGCCTAGGTGTTCTCTATAACTATAAAGGAGATTATAGAAGAGAAGAATAAATAGGAGAAGAAGTCTTATACTAAAGAAGAGCTACTTTAACTACTACTAAACAAATATAAGGATCTTATTAATATTTTTATTAAAAAGAATATAGATAAGTTACTACTATATAAAGACTCTAATTATTAGATTTATATACTACTAGATATTACTCTACTAAAAGATAAACTCTATTAGATATTAAATAATAAGCTAGAGATTTATTATAAATATATTAGTAATAATTTATTAAAAGGATTTATTAAAGCTAGTTCTACTTTATAGGTATTACTAGTATTATTTATTAAAAAGCCCGGGGGAGGTATTTAATTCTATATTAACTATAGAACTTTAAATAGGTTAACTAAGAAAGACAGGTTTCCCTTACTATTAGTTAACAAGACTCTTATAAACCTTTATAGTATAAAAGTTCTAATAAAACTTAATATTGTTTCTATATTTAATCGCCTTTAAATAAAGACTAAGTAGGACAAAGAACTTACTACTTTTATAATAACCTTTAGTATGTTTAAGTAGAAAGTTATACCTTTTAGACTTTATAATAGACTAGCTTCTTAGTAACGTTTTATAAACGAACTA